>JAJIBD010005800.1:0-114082 GCA_021461705.1 Cryptotis parvus
GAGTGCAGAGCCAGAGTAGCTCCTGAGCACCTCCAGATATGGTCCCAAACTAAAACAATCACTTCTTAAAGTTGAGTGTTTGGCTTCCTCCTCATCAGTGAGAGTAGCCTAAATAAATTTGGGGCTCAAGACAGTTACAAGGATTAAGGCATTTGCCTCACTCATGGATGATTCAGTCTGATCTGATGCATTGCCAATGGTCCCCCAGACACAGCTAGGATTTATCCCTGAGCAGAGCCAGAAGCAGGTGCTGAACACCAGTAGGTACTGTTCAAAATGTAATTTGAATAATTAAATTTAAAATTTAATTTATTTTTGCTTTTGGGTCACACCCAGCAATGCTCAGGGGTTACTCCAGGCTCTTTGCTCAGGAATTACTCCTTGCAGAACTCGGGGACCATATGGGATGCCAGGGATCGAACCGGGTTGGCAGCATGCAAGGCAAACGCCACCCGCTGTGCTACCGCTCTAACCTGCAAATAAAAAAAAAAATTTAAAAAAGGAAGAACTTGGAAATAATTTGTAACTAAAACTTGATGATAGTGAAAAACTCTTTGTTTTGAGGGCAAACCAGTATGAGACTGTATGAACAAAAATAGGTCTTCTTTTTCTCAGTAATTGGGACAGAGTCCCAAGCAAAAAAATTCAGTTATAGGAAACAAGGTATGCCTAAATACTCTATGTAAAATGTTATAAATAAAAGCCTTTATGAGACTTATAGTCATAAAGGAATATTCTCATTCTCAATGTTGATTATGGGTACATAAAATAAAAACTGGGAAGAAAACCCAGCAATACCACCAGTGGCAATATACCCTGGAGATCCCAAAACATGTATCAGAAACACCATCTGCACCTCTATATTTATCGCAGCATATTCACAATAGCCAGAATCTGGAAACAATCTGAATATCTGAGAATAGAAGACTGGATAATGAACTATGGTACATCTACACAATGGAATACTATGCAGCTGTCAGAAAAATAGAAGTCATGAAATTTGCCTACAAATGGATGAACATAGAGATCATCATGCTTAGTGCAATAGTCAAAAGGAAAAGGATATAGAATTACTGCATTCATCTGTGAGATATAAATATATACCAGTTCTCTACTAATTATTGGAAATTGTAATGCCAGACTAGAACTAACCATTGAATGTAGGCCAAGGGATTTACATGATAACCCTTAAATGTATGTATGGCAAGCCACAATGTGTATAAGGGTGAGGGAGAGAAAGAGACAGGGCGGGGTGAAGAAGCAGAAGAGGAAGAGGAGGAAGGAGAAGAAGAAGGAGGAGGAGGAAGGAGGAATTATTATCTGCACCAGGGTGATTCTTTTTTTTTTTAAACATTTTATTATACCACCGTGAGATATACAATTACAACATTGTTCACGTTTGGAGGTTTCGGTCACACAGTGTTCCAGTACTCCGCCCTCCACCAGTGCCCATCTCCCACCAACCATGTCCCCAATTCCCTCCCCCTCCCATGGCCTGCCTAAATGGCAGGTTCTTTATCTCCTCTCTCTCTCCCTCTCTCTCTCTTACTTCTCCTACACATTGTGGGTTGCACTACGCATACACTTAGAAGCCATCATTTGCATTTTTTGCCTGTATTTAATGCTCAGTTCTATGTTGGTATCAAATGTTTTGACATTTATTCACAAATGTTTCCTTCTCTATCTTACCTAACCCTCTGACTCCCCACACGCTTGTGGTAATTTCCACTTTTGGTAATATCACCCAGTATATTTATGTCATGCAAATAAATGCAGTCATTCTATGTCTCTCTCTTTCCTTCAGACTATTTTCACTCAACATGATTCTTTCCATGTCCATCCATTTATAGGCAAATTTCATAACCTTCGTTTTTTCCTAACAGCTGCATAGTATTCCATTGCGTAGATGTACCAAAGTTTCTCTATCCAGTCATCCGTTCTCAGGCATACTGGTTGTTTCCAGGTTCTGGCTATTGTGAATAGTGCTGCTATGAAAATAAAAGTGCGGATTGTGTTTCTGCTGTGTGTTTTTGGCTTCCCAGGGTATATTACCAGGAGCGGTATGGCTGGGTCAAAAGGGAGCTCAATTTCTAGTCTTTGGAGGAATGTCCATATTGTTTTCCAGAAAGGTTGTACAAGTCGACAGTCCCACCAACAATGTATGAGAGTCCCCTTTTCCCTACATCCACGCCAGCACTAGTTGCTTTTACCCTTTTTGGATATGGGCCAGTCTCTGTGGTGTGAGGTGATATCCCATTGTTGTTTTGATTTGCATCTCTCTGATGATTAGTGATGATGAGCATTTTTTCATATGCCTTTTGGCCATTCAATTTCTTCTTTGTCAAAGTTTCTGTTCATCTCTTCTCCCCATTTTCTAATGGGGTTGGCTTTTTTTTCTTATATAGCTGTACCAGTGCTTGATATATCCTGGATATTAACCCCTTATCAGATGGGTATTGGGTGAATATTCTTTCCCATTCTGTCGACTGTCTTTCTATCTTGGTCACTGTTTCTTTCGAGGTGCAGAAGCTCTTCAGTTTCATGTAGTCCCATATGTTTATATTTTCTTCTAGTTGCTTTGTTAATGGTGTTTCACCTTTGAAGATGTCTTTAGCTTCAATGTTGTGAAGGGTTTTCCCATATTTTCTTCAATGTACTTTATGGAATCAGGTCTGATATTGAGATCTTTAATCCATTTTGATCTGAGGTTTTGTGCAAGGTGTTAGACACAGGTCCAAATTCATTTTTTTACATGTAGCTGTCCAGTTTTTCCAGCACCACTTGTTGAAGAGGATTTCCTTACTCCAGTTTGGACTCTTTGCACCTTTATCAAAGATTAACTGATCATGTCTTTGAGGGTGGGTGTCAGGATACTCAACTCTATTCCATAGGTCCAGAGGTCTGTTTTTATTCCAGTACCACACTGTTTTAATTACTGCTGCTTTGTAATACAGTTTGAGGTTGGGAAAGGTGATGCCTCCCATCTTCTTCTTCCCAAGGATTGCTTTAGCTATCCGTGGGGGTTTATTATTCCATATGAATTTCAGGAGTGTTTGGTCAATTTCTTTTAAAGAATGTAATGGGAATCCTTATAGGAATCGCATTGAATCTGTACAAAAGCTCTAGGGAGTATTACCATCTTGACAATGTTAATTCTCCCCATCCATGAGCAGGGAATGTGTTTCCATTTCCTCGTGTCCTCTTTTATTTCTTGAAGCAGAGTCTTGTAGTTCTCTTTGTATAGGTCCTTTACACACTTGGTTAAGCTGATTCCTAGGTATTTGATTTTCTGTGGCACAATTGTGAATGGAATCGATTTCTTAATATACCAGGGTGATTCTGAGTATCTTGTTCTCCGTATACTGAAAGGGTCACACTCGCCTGCTTGACAGCAAGCTAGTATGATCCTTCCTATAATCTTCCTATAGTCTCAAAGTAGCCAGGGTTGTAGTTTCCTGGTAAATTCTAACTGTCCCACTTGGGGACAGTGGGTATAAAGGAGGAGCTGTGCCCAATCTAGAAAACACAGAAGTCTAAATAGATGTATTACCGGTAGGGCATCTGCCTTGCCGTGGCTGGCTTATGCCGGCCCGGGTTTGATCCCCGGCATCCCATATGGTCCCCCGAGCACCACCAGGAGTAATTCCTGAGTGCAGAGCCAGGAGTAACCCCTGAGCATCGCCAGGTGTGACCCAAAAAGGCAAAAAAAAAAAAAAACAGAAGTTATTCTGATCTGCCTCTCCAGTGTCTTCCTCTGTCTCCTTATTCTGAAGATAGTTTTGATTGAAACTCAGAAAGAGATGAGGGCAGCAAAAGAGAGCAAACACAAGTTCAGGAGAGAACTTTGGCTTCTCCAGAGTTGAAATGAGCAAGCAAAGAGACATAGAGGAAGGAAATAAGATTTGTGTTCAAGGGATAACATGGGCTTGCAAAACAAGGCGCTTAGGCTATGCGCTTTGAACTCTGTGCTCACCTGGGACTCGGCAGTTTGGTGAGGTTTATTTCATGTTGGCTTACTAAATAAAGGCAAGTGCTTGGGCTCCTCTGTTTTTCCTGTTGTTGAAGGGAGACTTGAATACCAAAAAGCTGCAAAAATTTCATTTGAAAGTGGTGAGCAGACACTCTTGATTTTCAGAAACGACGATAAGTTCAAAATTGGTGATTCAAAGATCAAAGAATGAAAGCATATTAAAATCTTCCCAGAGAAATAAGAAATTGTTCTCTTCACTTTATCCCAAAGGCTGAAGAGTGAAACAAATCCCTTACTCCTTTAGCTTTGTAGGTAAGATGATGACCAATGGTAGAGCAGCCCCATAAGGAATTCATCTTTTGATCTGTTAGAGCCTTTTTGGTTTGATTTGATTTTGTTTTTGGTCATTCACCAGGCTGTTCCTAAGCGGTTAATCCTGGTTCTGAACTCAGGAGTTAGTCCTAGTGGTGCTCAAAGAACCAGATCCTAGGAGATGTCTGGATGGAACACTGACCAGCTGCATGCCAGGCAAGTGCCCTCCCAACTGTACTGTCTCTCTCGTCTTTTATTCTGGAGCTGTTCTGCAGTCCAAGAGAGAGGCCTGGGCTTGTAGTCACATGCCAGGTCTGCTCACCACAATAAAGCAGTAAAGGTCGATGGGGCTGGGGACATGACTCAGTGGCAAATCTCCTGCCTCACATGCTTCAGTCTGAGAGTTTGATCCCTGTCACTTCACTCCTGGGACAAGTGCATTTGCTGTTGCTACAAGCAAGCATGAGACCTCCAGACTACCCCAAAGCAGTGACAGCAATAGGCCAGGGTCTACTTATACAGCAGCAACAGGCAATCCTCAGAGAAGACCTGGATGTCTATGTGGGAAAGAAAACTAGGCTAGGAAGTCCAGTGTTAAAAGCATGTACCAGTCAGCACATTCCCCAAGTATCTCCTGATGCAGCTGGAGTATCTGAGTATTTCAGATTCTCCTGAATATCCCCTGCAATGTGCCAGAAGAGCCATTCACTGTCTCACTATAGTGTCTGTGATCTTCCAGTGTGTGTGTGTGCTGTGGGGTCCCTCCACATCCTCCCCTCATTTACTTTTTTGTATTATTTGGGGGACACAACTAGTGAATCTCAGGAATTACTTACTATTCATAGTCCTTGGGAGACCATATATAATGCTGGGGTTCAAACTTGAGTAGGTCTCATACAAGGCAACCACTGCCTCTGCTTTATTAACTCTCCTGTCCTTCTCTTTGACCATTTCTAATTTTATGAATTTCAAGAATAACAGTTTGGCTGTGGTTGTAAAATTTTTACACAATGTGCAGTGTCCTGAGTTGGGAAACTAACCAGCAATTTGCCAGTTTACTCAATGGTTGCTTATGACAGCATGACCATTGAGGCCATTTTACTGGATTGGTGCTTCACTATATCAAGTAAATGCATTTCCGAGGTGGATATGGGTCAGAGCTCATAAGAAAGCTTCAGACCACTGGGGCCTGCATTTTATGATATTGGGTGCTTGTGACCCCCCTTTGGTCGGGTATATCCCCGGGTCGCTCCAGGCACCCTTGCCTCTCACCTGTGCTCACCCCCAAAGTTTCCCTGGCACCTCTTAGCCTTGTGGAACAAAATCTTTGAACTTTAGGTGAAACCGTCTGTTGAAAACCCAGAGTCCTTCTTAGTACAGGCACAATTTCATCAACTCATAAATGAGATCTTAGGGTCACAATATGGCAAGTACTAGAGCACTGCCTTGCATGCCTGTACCATGGCAGGCCTAGCTAGCTCGGGAGCTTTGCTGTTTAATCCACTTACAGTTTAATCTATTTACATGTTCTTAAGTCAGAATTCATGCTAATGAGATCTCTCTTCTGTGTAAACACTGATGGAGGGTGTGGCAGTTACAAGAGTCATTTTGACTCTGAATCAATAAGTTCTGAAACATTACTATAATCTCTAATATTATTTCAATGTTATCTAGATTTCAATGTTATCTCACAGACAGGGGCCGAGCTATTACCGGTGCTCCCTGTGCCCAGCTGATCACGAGGAGCCCGGGAGGGAAGGGGGTTCTAGCCCTGACCCACCATCCCAAGAGAGCCTCATAAGGAGTCATAGGAAATCCCACACTATGAGGGATTTTCCAAATCCAGACTCTCCACCTCATCAAAGCTCCACCCAGCAGAAGAGCTGATCACAAGCCCGGTTCCTCAATAAGTGTACTAGATGAGAGGCGACTACAAAGAGTATCTCACCTGCTGGCAGAGCCTGGCAAGCTACCCATGTCATATTTGATATGCCATATAGCAGTAAAAAATATAGACCTCATTCCCATGATGTGATGGAATGGTTTGAGGTTCTTTATGTTCCTGGAGCGAGCAGATACCCTTGGGCTACATGAGCATGTGACAGGACATGTGGAGATTATACTGGTACCCGCTCAAGCAAATTGATGAACAACGGAAGACAAGTGATACAAGAGATACAAGTGATCTCCAGTTCCTCTTTATACCCACATGTCCAGCATGGGACAGTAAGAATTTACCAGGAGAATTTACTACCACCCTGACTACATTGAGACTATCATTTAAGATTAAGGAAGCTTCATGCTAGATTGCCCTCAAGTGGGCATGACCCTTTCAGCAAACAGAGGAGAAGACACTCAGAATTACCTTGGTGCAGAATAGAAAATAGATAGAACTTGTGGGTATCACTGTATCACTGTTTTCTCGTTCATCATTGATTTGCTTGAGGCAGGCACCAGTAACATCTCCTTATGTCCTGTCTCATCGTAGTAGATCCCAAGGGCATCTGCTTGCTCCAGGAATATAAAGAGCCTCAAACCATTACATCAGGTAATGCGAATGAGGTCTATATTTGTTACTGGTATTTGGCATATCAAATACAACACGGGTAGCTTGCCAGGCTCTACCGTGCGGGTGGCATACTCTTGTAGTCACCTCTAAATCCAGCATTTATTGATGAACCGTAATAGGCTCTTCTGCTGGGTGGAGTTCAGAAGAGAGGGAAGTCCGAATGTGGAAAATGGCCGCCCTCACGGAGTTGGGGGTTGTCTGGCTTGTTGCAAGGCTCTGCTGGGGTGGCGGGACAGGGCTAGAGCCGGCCATCCCTCCCGGGTTCCTCATGAGTGGTTGGGCACAGGGAGAGCCGGTAGCAACTCTGCCCCATGTGTGTGAGTATCTGGATAGCATACATGTGCCGGATTTGAAAAAGACTGCTGCAGGGTGTGTCGATGAGCCAGGCAGTAACAGGCTCTTCTGCTCGGTGGAGTTCAAAACAGAGGGAAGTCGGATGTGGAAAATGGCGGCCCCTCATGGAGCAGTGGGTCTTCTGGCTTTTTGCAGGAGGCTCTGCTGGGGTGGCAGGCCAGGGTTAGAACACGGCATCCCCTCTGGGTGCCTCGAGAGGCGGCTTGGCACAGGGAGATTACATGAAGCCCATGTAATTATGGTGTATTTCTCTCCATGAATATACATCCATTGAGATGTATTTCTTTATACCAGCTCTCTCATTCTCTTCAGTGTTTACATATAAGAGATAATCTCAGAGAAAGCCACTTGTCCCTGATATTATAATTTTTAGGTCTGAATAAAGATCTTCACCTAGAAGCTGATTTGTTGATCTTTGTTGACACTATTTTCCCTGAACATTAGGATTACTTTTGCATATATTAGGGGTCTGACTTGAGGTCAGAGTATCCAATTTGCTGGGAGATTTGAGCCCTGTGCATGTTCTAAATTGTGACCAATAGCTAGAGGTCTAGGGAATTCCATTATTTTGGAATGTAGCTGCAGAGCTTGTTTGAGTAAAAACCTTTAGAAGTGCACTGGACTCCTGAGTTTTCCTCCATCCCCTCCTGCTTTGGAGGTAGAAGGAAACTTGTTTGATGATATCATTGGGGACCCTAGCTGCTCCCAGAGACATTCCCACCACTCTACAGGGCATTCAGAAGGACTCTAGACGTATTGGCAAAACACTGCATGACCATTAAATCTAAAGGAAAGTGTCCTCATTAACAACAAATTCCTGTCATCTTTCTTGTATAGGCTGTGAAAAAAATGCAAGAGAATGGAATCTCACATTATTCTTAACCTTCTATCCCTGAATGGATTTGCATATTGAATGAACCCATTTACAATTCCCTTTGTAGGCTTCTCTCTCTCACACACACAAAAAACACACTCAGGTCCACCTATGGTTTGTAGGATGATATACTAGGCCCGCCCATAAGCCATTGATAAAGGTGATGTGGGGAGGTATGAAGGGATTCTCAAATGTCTCATCACCGGTAAGAAGAGGACCCAGGACTGACGTCATCTCTCTGTCCAACCACATGTCCTGGTTTCCCCCCCCCCTCCCATGGAGGTGTGATGGCTCTGTAGATGCAAATGCGTGTGACCAGAACCCAGAGAGAGGGTGAGCAGTCCCTGTGCAGTGGGGCTATAGATAGCCCTTTATGAAGCCATCATTTGAGCAACAGTTAATGACCTGAGGTTGACCATGGTGTCATATAGAACTCGGAACCCTGGTCACCAGGCACCCACATTCTATAAACTACAGTTTACTCAGTTCACTTGCAGGTAAAGCAGAGAAACTAACAATGTTTTGTTGTTTTCCCAGATCCCAAGGCTGTGGCCTAAAGTGCCGTAAGAGCAACATAGTGAAAAGAATGAGAACATAGGTAAAGACACGGTGCAGACACTCATGGAATAGTTCACCGACGACATCAGAGGTGGCAAAGGAAGCTCAGGTCAATCCGGGACACCACACTGTTGAGAATGGGGCGCTCCTGCAGCCTCTCCTCAATGTGTGTGTTCATACACACATCTGAGCATGTGTTTGTGTAAATATATGTGTTTATATGTGTGTGTTTTCATGAGGTGAGGTCCTACACTGAGCAGGAGGTACTGGAACAAGGTCAGAGAGTAATGGAAATTGCTCTTTGGCTAAGAGATGTCAACTTCTAAGTGTGCCATGTTTATTCCTTGATGACCCTTGTACCAGATGCTCAGGGACCTGGGGAGTCTGTTGGGTTCAGCCTAGCTAGTTTGGGAGCTTTGCTGTTTTATGTACTCACAGTTTAATTTATTTACATGTTCTTAAGCCAAGGTTCATACAATTGAGATCTCTCTTTTATGTAAACACTGATGGAACATGTTACAGAAGTCACCTTGACTCTGAATGAGTATCTTCTGAGTTATCATTATACATCACTAAGACTTCTGTGTTATCTAGAGTGGGCACAGCTCCTCTAGGACCCAGCGTGGGATAGTTAGAATTTACTAGGAGACTACCACCGTGGCTATGTTGAGACTATCCTTTAAAATTATAGGAAGGATCATACTTCCAGGTAGTATGCTACCTGCATGGCAGAGCCTGGCAAGCTACCCATGTTGTATTTGATATGCCAAATACCAGTAACAATTATAGACCTCATTCCGGAATGGATTGAGGCTCTTTATTTTCCTGGAGCAAGCAGATGCCATTGGGCGCTACTAGCATGAGACAGGACATATGGAGATGTTACTGGGGCCCGCTCGAACAAATCGATGATGAACGGGAAGACAGTGATCATACTAGTTTGCCCTCATGCAGGCGAGTGCGACCCTTTTAGTATACAGAGATGAAGATACTTAGAATCACCCTGGTGCAAATAATAAATAAGAAGGACCTTGTGGATACTATCTAGATTACATGAAGCCCATTAAATTAAGATGTAATACTTTATACCAGCCCCTTCTCTCTCTTTCTCCAGTGTTTTACATAAGAGATAATCTTTGAAGAAGGGATCAGTACTTGGCATAATCCTTTGTTTCTACCCATAACAGGGTGTGGCACCATCCTTCTACATTCTTCTGCTACCTAGAAACTGTTAAGGGTTTTTTTGTTGACAGGACATTCCCTGTCAACAGTTAGGATTACTTTAGTGTATATAAGGGGACTAACTTGATGCACTCGCCCCTTTTTTGGGTAGGTATCTCTTTGGTGGGACTCCTCTCTGGTGGGATCCTCTTTGGTAGGAGACTTATGCCTCCGTGTTTGGTCTAAGTTCTGACCAGAGCTATAGTTATTTCACTATATTGGATTGCGGTGATAGAGCTTATGTACTATTAAAAGCGTTTTTTTGGAACTGTGCCACATTCGTGAGCTTTCATCCCTTCACCCGGCGGCCTTGGAGGTAGAAGAGCACTTCTGTCCTAATACTGGTGGGGACCCCAGGAGCTCCCGACAGAAGACAGTTGTAATGCAGCAGTGGTGAGAGTGTAACAGTCATGAGTGTGAGCTTCTGCTGGTCATCAAGGCTATACAAATTTAGAAGAGCACAGGCCATTGAGAACAACCAGTCCTTTTTCAATGCAATCATGTAGTACCCAAGCACCAGGGATAGCCAAAAGAGTCCAGGGACTAAAGAAAAGAGTGGTTCACAAAGAAAAAGGTGCTGGTACTGATGTGTTGGTTCTTTGTAAAGCAGGGGAAGTAGGCATGAAAACAAAGGATCAAATAACCTGTGTCAGGCAGAAGACTCAGGCCAGGGGTTTGCAGCAATATGACACAGCAGGTTCCATTCGTGTTTGATCACTATAGCTTTGTAGCATATTTTCAAATTAGGAATCACATACCTCTACCTTCTTATTTTTCACTATGGCTTTGGCTATTTGGGGTATTTTAAGGTATGCAAACTACCGTATTGGCTGTTCTAAAGGTTTTTAAGAACATCATCTAAACTTGGTGGGAGAATGCATTGAATATTTATAGTAATTTAAGGTAGAATGGTCATTCTAAGTATACTTATACTTCCAATTAATGAACATGGCATATTTTCCCACTTGCTAAAGTCATCTAATTCACTTGATCACTTGAATCCCATTATTCATCGATTTGCTCGAGCGGGCGCCAGTAACATTTCCATTGGACCCTATCACGTGCCAATGTAGCCCAATGGCATCTGGTTGATTCAGGAATATGAAGAGCCTCAAACCGTTCCTTCAGGGTCTTAACAAGGAAGTATGACCATCTTGTAGGTGGGCGGCCACGTGATCTTTTGACATCCCGTGGGATCCAATCGGTAACGGCTCTAGTCCAGCGGTTGTCTCCAAATCGCATTACATGTCCAGCCCATCTGATTTTAGATGCCTTGGCAAAAGTCATCTATTTATTTTTCTTAAATGAAAAGCATTAAATTTTACATAAACACTTTGTTTACAAAGTTACATAGAGTTGTTAAAGGTGTTCAATATTCCAACAACAGTCCTACCACCAGAGTGACCTGTCATCACATGGTCGTCAGTTTCCAAACCACACACCATGCCTCTATCTTTAGCAGGTACAATAATTTATTTTATAATGCTTGTTACAACTAGATGGCTAATGGAATTATCAAGGGGAATGCTATGGTTAAATATAATTTGTGCAAACTGTTATATCTTACCATGAGCTCATTAAGTCCTTTTCAGGGAGTCACTGAGCTACTTGATGTTAGATGATCTTTCTGTGTTATTGATTTTGCTTATTGAACTTATTGGCTTCCGTGTTACTTTCCCATCTAATTTGGTGACTCTAACTGAGATGTCAGTATTATGCAATTTTGAGGTGGCTGTGTATGTCAGAATATCTATAATTTGTGGAAATTGCTGATGAGTTACTTGATGGCAGTTGTAGAACATAAATATAGAAACAGGGCTTCAGGATCAATGGGGGTGGGAGTAGCTTCACACTCCCCACTCTGACAAGACCCCAAAGTTCTCAGCCAGAAAACTGGTGTACCTAAATTTTCTATGGTTTGTTATCTCAGATTAGTTGAGAAGCAGGTCTGAGTACAGGAAAAAAGTCAAGTACCTGAGAAAGAACATTTTCCCCTTTTTATTCATGAAGAATAAAGCACCATGAAAGAAAAATGGCAGGTGACATAAAGTGCCTGGGAGTGCTCAGCAGATGGATGCAAAGGACAGTAAATGTGTGAACTGGGAGAGCAGAAAGTACACTCAGGACTCCTGTTCTCACTTCTACAGTACCTGCTTCCCAGAGTGTCCCTGCCTCCCACGAACACTTTAGCATAGTTTTTGAATTTAATAAATAAATCCCATTTTCAATAAAATAAAAGTGACATATAACAGTATCACCATGCTGCATTGGAAAAAGCCTGCATTATGCCACAATGTTACTCTTTTCCTTGTGAGAAATATACATAAGATATAGGCTTGGAGCAACTTTAAAAATATTGATCATTATCCTTCTAAGGATATTGTGAGAACCTTAAGGGTGTTCGCTTCTCTCTCTCGAGAGCCCTTTCATAACCACCCCAGACAACAGGGCTACAAATCCACATGACTCTGATGAAGAAACAGGTGCAGAGAAGACCACTCCAGATGTTAAGACTCTGGGTGACATCCCCCAACATTGGGGTGGTTCCCTCGGCAGCAGTGTCACACCTCTGTGTGCAGACAATGCACATTTCATGTTGGTGTCCCTGATTCCCAGCTACCACCCTCCACCACATAACCTTTGAGACACCCTATCTTTGGCCACGCCTTTGCCAATAAGTCCTGGGTGTTATCTGGCCGTAAAAGTGGCATCAGTGGGACCAGATGAAAGGATGCCTGAGGACCCGGTTCCTCCGGTCACCCTTCACCATCTCTCTGGAGGTATCAGCACTGGTTCACCCCATCTAGAAAGACCTGTACTGACCTCCCTACCTTCTAAAGATGCTACCTACTGAACGTAGTTTCAGGACTCAACCCAGCACTGCTGAGCAGGGAACAGAGGATCTTCAGGTGGACATCTAGTGTACCAAAGTAGGGGCTTAAATCAACCTTGGCCCCAATCCAACACCACCCCAGAACACCCTCGATCTGTGTTCAGTTGTACTTAGACATTACCTGCTGCTCAACAACATTCACTACTGGGACTGAATAAGTTTCAGTGAGACCCCTGACTTAGAAAATTGACCCCAGTTGACCCTGGGACCCACAGTCCTCCCAGAGGTCCCAAGATAGCATCACCCTTGAAATGTGCACACTGATTCGGGAAGCGGAAAATGAGGGGCTTCCAGACCCTGGGGTTTCAATGCTTCACACGGTTTTGAATCATGGAGGGTACATTCTGCCCTTGGATGTGAATTAAGAGCTGAACAAAACAAAAGCTGCAGTAAAAGGAAAAAGAGAGCATAGTACTCAGATGTATCTAAACTGACCAGACACATTCTTTCATGTACAAGGTGCTGGCTTCCATCTCCAGAGTCACTCAGTCATGATGTACCAAGACTCAACCCTGGTATCCAGCATTGAGTTTGAGAACGTCATTCCAGCATTTCAAGGAGAGACCCTTCAGGTGAGAAAACATAATGCAATATAAGGATATTGAAAATAATTACAAAATAAGAGAGATCTGTTGACACCATTAAATAAGAGAGGGATACATAAAGACAGAAAACCAAAGAAACTCATCGAATTCCAAATCTTTCAAAACTGTCTGGAACAACACCCAAACATTAGACCCCATGTTATAAAAGGGAATAGTTTTGTGCAGTCAATTAAGCCAATCATTCTCTCTGCTCCATGTGGCCTGGTGTGTAGTAGCTGAAACTTTCTTGGGGTGTTCACAGTTTGTAGCTTTTTAGTGCTGTACTATGGGATACTGGAGACAGTTCTTTGCTGTGGCTGTTCCCACCTGCTTCACTAATTCCCCAGTATCAAACTCTAAGCAGGAATACAGGAAAGCTCCAGGAATGATGGACAGGCTCCATCAAACTGTGGCAAAGAGAGCGTGTGACTAAAGTTCCATGCTGGGTCTCTCCATCAGATCAAATGCCAGATTATCTGCATCTCCACAAAGTGAGGCTCTTCCAACATTTTGTAATTTTTAAATTTTACCACCATAAGATATACAATTGCTAATAAGTTCATGTTGGGTTTTACTCATACAATATTCCAGCACCCATGTCTTCACCATTGTCCATTTCCCACCATCAATTTCCCCTAATTGATGTCCCCACAGTCCTCCCCTAGCTTGCCTCTATGGAAGGCATTTTGCCCTTCTATCTCTCTCTCTGTCTCTGTCTCTCTCTCTTTTCCTTCTCTTGCACATTGTGGTTTGCAATACATATATTTAGAAGTTAGTTATATATATATCCCTTTGCCTACATTCAATGCTCAATTTCAGACTGTTATTATCATTTCCAACAATTATTAGTAGATTGCTCACTTCTCTGTCTTAACTAACCTCTGACTCCCACACACTACACACTTGTGGTAGATTACACCCATTGACAAGACTTCCTGATCCATGTTTAGCCTGGCATTGGATATAGGTATCATACTATTATTTTTATATCTCACAAATAAATGCAGTTATTCTATATCTGTCCTTTTCCTTCTACTAATTTCACTGAGCATGATCCTCCCTATGTCCATTCATTTGCAGGTTAATTTCATGACTTTGTTTTTCTGAAATCTGCATAGTATTCCATTGTGTAGATGTACCAAAGTTTGTTTATCCAGTCATCTATTCTAGGGCACTCTGTTTGCATCCAGATTCTAGATATTGTGAATAGTGCTGCTAAGAACATACTTAGCAGAACTTGCTAAACAGTGCAGAGAAGCGATAAAAGAAGACCTCAAAGACAGAAGAGCAGAAATACTGGAAGATGCAGCAGAAGCCGGGAAAAGCATTCGCACTGCCCGCCTGTCCTTTGCCAACTATAAGACCAAGATGACTGCCCTCCGGCCCTGATGGATCTATCACATCTTCCAGAAAGGCAATGGAGAAGATTATCCATGACTTCTACCCAAATCTCTTTGATAGCCACATCCACCTGCCCACATACCAAATTCCACAGGATGGATATGTCGTTCCCAACGTTCTCCCTTCTGAAATCCAACATGCCATCTCGTCGGTAAAGAAGGGAACAGCATCATGCCCAGCCAAAGTCAGACCCGAACACCTGAAGAATCTGCTGTCGGTACTCATCAATACACTAGCTCGGCTCTTCACACGCTACCTGTTCGAATGCAAGGTGCCCTCCCAATGGAAAACCAGCAGGACAGTTCTACTGTTCAAGAAGGGAGACATTCACGACATCGGCAACTATCGCCCCATCTGCCTGTTGTCTGTCATCTACAAGCTGTTTACACGAGTCATCCTGAACAGGATTAGCAGAACACTAGATGAAGGACAACCATGCGAGCAAGCAGGCTTCCGGAAAGGCATCAGCACAATCGACCATATCCACACAGTAACCAAGCTCATTGAGGTTTGTAGGGGAGTACAAGATGCCGCTCTGTCTCACGTTCATTGATTTACAGAAAGCCTTTGATTCTGTGGAGACTGAAGCAGTCATCGAAGCCCTAGCCAAACAGGGTGTTCAAACCCAATACATCAAGATCCTTCGTGAGCTGTATTGCGGATTCACCACCAGGATCTCACCATTCTACAAAGAAATGATCATTAATGTGAAAAGAGGGGTTCGACAGGGTGATACCATTTCACCAAAACTCTTCAGCGCCACCCTCGAGAACATCATGCAACAATTAGAATGGGAAGGAATGGGAGTGAAGATAGATGGTCGGCAACTACACCACCTCCGCTTCGCTGATGACATTGTTCTAATAACACCAAACATTAGCCAAGCGGCACAAATGCTAGCTGACTTTGACGGAGAATTAGAAAGATAGGTCTACAGCTGAATCTAAAGAAAACAATGTTCATGAAGAATGAACTAGTTCCAGAGGCCCCATTCACTCTCAATGGAACAAACATCTCTGAATCAGCAGTTATGTGTACCTAGGTCGAGAACTCAACATGATGAACGACCAAAAACCTGAGCTGCGCAAGAAGGAAGAGAGCAGCATGGAATGCCTTCAAAGGCATCGAAGAAATAGCTAAAAGGACAAAGAACCTCCGGCTCCGGGTAAATCTCTTCGACTCCACCGTTCTCCCTGCATTAACATATGCCTCAGAGACCTGGGCCCTACGAAAGCAGGATGAGAATGCTATTCGGGTCTCCCAGAGAGAAATGGAAAGAGCTATGCTTGGAATATCACGCCTCACTCAAGTGAGAGAAGGAATCTGGAGTTCTGACCTCTGTTGCTATTCCAGAATCAGGGATGCTGTCTCATTTGCCAAGGCATCGAAAATCAGATGGGCTGGACATGTAATGCGATTTGGAGACAACCGCTGGACTAGAGCCATTACCGACTGGATCCCACGGGATATCAAAAGATCACGTGGCCGCCCACCTACAAAATGGTCAGACTTCCTTGTAAAGACCCTGAAGGAACGGTTTAAGGCTCTTCATATTCCTGAATCAACCATATGCCATTGGGCTATATTGGTACGTGATAGGGTCCAATGGAAATGTTACTGGCACCCGCTTGAACAAATCGATGAATAACGGGATTCAAGTTATCAAGGGATCAAGTGAAGAACATAAAGGTCAAGATGGTGCTTCTGATGCATGTTATTGGTCTTCCAGGGTATAGTCAAGAGTGCTATGGCTGGGTCAAATGGGAGCTCAATTTCTAGTTCTTGGAGGAATGTTCATATTGTTTTTCATAAAGGCTGAACCAGTCGACATTCCCACCAATGATGAATGAGAGTCCCTTTCTCCCTGCATGCATGCCAACACTTGTAGTTCTTGATCTTTTATATATGCGCCAGTCTGTCTTGTGTGAGAAATTATCTCAGTGTTGTGAGTTGCATTCCCCTGATGATTAGTGATGATGAGCATTATTTGATATGCTTTTGGTCATTCAAATTTCTCCTTTTTTGGAATTTTTTGTTCTTTTCTCTCCCTGTTGGATGACAGGTTTAGCTGTTTTGGAGCTTTGCTCTTTTGCCCATTCACAGCTTAATCTATGAGCCTTAATCTTAAACCAAGGTTCATTCTCAGGAGATCTTTCTTCTATGTAAACACTGATAGAGGGTGTGGCAGATACAGAAGTCACCTTGACTCTGAATAACTTCTGACTTATTATACATCTACTAAGACATCTATGTTTTAGCTCCTCTTTATATCCACTGCACCCAGCATTAGACAGAATTTATCAGAAGACTACCACCCTGGCCACGTTGAGACTATAGGAAGATTATAGGAAGGACCATACTAGTTTGCTCTCAAGCAGGCGAGTGTGACCCTTTAAGTATATGGAGAACGAGATACTCAGAATCACCCTGGTGCAGATAATAAATAAGAAGGACCTTGTGGGTACCACCAAGATTACATGAAGCTCATGAAATTAAGATGTATTAACTTTATACCAGTTCTCTCTCTCTGCAGTGTTTGATATAAGAGATAATCTTCATAGAAAGGATTAGTCCTTTGCAGTAACCTTTGTTTATACCTAAATAGGGTGTGGCACCTTCCTTCTACAATGTGTTTATGGTTCTTTGCTGAAAGTACCCTCCCTGAATTACTCTGGTGTATATAAGTACTGAGGCTTTTGGCCTTTTGCTCCTTCTTTTTTGGAGAGGACTCCTTTCGGGTGAGATCTCTCTTTGGTGGGAGACACAGGCTCTTTTTTTTACATTATTTTTTAAAGTATTTTATTATACCACTGTGAGATATACAATCACAAAGATATACAATTAAAATGTTCGTATTTGGGTTTTGGCCATACAGTGTTCCAGCACCCATCCCTCCATCAGTGCCCATCTCCCACCACCAACTACCCGGTTCCCTCCTCCCTCCCCAGTCCGCCTCCATGGCAGGTTCTTTATTTCTTTCCCTTTCTCTTTCTCTTTTCCTTCCCTTCCAGACTATGGATTACAGAACATACATTAAAGGGTTGTCATGACACAGGCTCTTTTATATGGTCTAAATTCGTACCAGAGCTAGAGATTTTCCATTATATTGGATTGCTGTTGAAGAGCTTTTGTACTATTAAACGCCTTTTTGGAACTGTGCCGGACTCGTGAGCTTTCATCTGTTCCCCTGGTTCCCTCAGAGGTTGAAGAGAACTTCTATCCTGACATTGTCGGGGATCCCAGTGGCACCCAGACACCTCCCCATTGTTTGATGGGGTTGGCTCTTTAATTCTTGTGAAGTTCTACCAGTGCTTGATATATCCTGGATATAAACTCTTTATCGAATGGGTACTGGGTAAATTTTTTTCCCACTCTGTGGACTGTCTTTGTGTCTTGGTCACCATTTCTTTTGAAGTAGCTTGGATGAGTACTGGGTAAATATTTTTTCCCACTCTGTGGACTGTTTTTGTGTCTTGGTCACCATTTCTTTTGAAGTAGCTTTGCAGTTTCATGGAGTCCTTTTGTTCAAATATACTTCCAATTTCTTTGTTAGTGATGTTTCCTCTTTGAAGATGCTTTACCTGCAATGTTGACGATTTTTCCTATATTTTCTTCAATGTACACATGGATTCATGTCTGATATTGAGATCTTTAATCCATTTTTATCTGACTTTTGTGCATGTATTAGAGTCTATGTTCATTTCTTTACATGTAGCTGCCCAGTTTTCCCAGCGAGACTTGTGGAAGAGGTTTTTTTTGCTCCATTTCATACTTTTTGCTCCTTTATCAAAGATTAAATGATCATGTATGTTTGGATGGGTGTCAGGATACTCAACTCTTTATATAGGTCCACAGGTGTGTTTTTCCTGCAATATCATGCTGTTTTAATTACTACCGCTGTGTAGTACAATTGGAAGTTGGGAAGAGTTATGCCTCCCAACTCGTTTTTCCCAAAGATTGCATTAGCTATCCGTGGGGGTTTATTATTTCATATAATTTTCAGGAGTGTGTAGTCAATTTCTTTGAATTCATGTGTGTCCTTATAGGGATCACATTTTATCTGTATAAATCTGTAGGGAGTACTACGATTTTGATAGTGTCAATTGTCCCAATCAATGAGCAGGGAATGTGTTTCTCTTTATTCATGTCCTCTTTTATTTCTTGAAGGACATCTTGTAGTTTTCTTTGTACAGATTGTTTATATTCTTAGTTGTACTAATTCCTAGGCACTTGATTCTCTGCGGCACAACTGTTAATGTGATCATTGCTTAATATCCCTTTTTTCTCTTTTGTTATTTGTATATAGGAAAGCCCATCTGGGTATTGGTTTGTATCCTGCCACTCTGCTATAGGTATCTATTGTTGATAGGAGTTTTTTTTTTTGCAAGAGAGTTAAGGCTTTCTAGAATAATATCATGTTATCTGCAAATGTGATAGCTTGACTTCATTTCCTATCTGGGTGCTCTTAATATCCTTGTCTTCCTGGATTGCTATGGCAAGTACTTCCACTACTATATTGAATAGAACTGGAGAGAGTAGGGAACATTGTCTTGTCACTGACAATATTAAGTCTAAGGGAAAGTTTCCCCCATGAGTATACCAACTGTGTTATCTTCCTTTAATAGCCTTTTAGGAAGGACAAGAGAAGGGAAAAACTCATATTTTTCAACCTCTCATCATCTATGGAATTGAAATATTGACTGAAGCCACTTTTAATGAATTTATACAAATTTCTGTCTTTACTTCTTTCTCCATATCCCTCCGTGTCCATCTTCCCCTCTCTGTCTCTCCTTCTCTTTCTTTGTCTCTGTCTCTCTATCTCTCTCTCACACACACATACATTCCTATGGCATCTCCAGACAGAGATGCAGGATACCTCAAGCCATGAACAAAGTGGGTAAGTGTCAGGGAGCCGCTGGGTTCCCCAACAGTATCAGGTCAGAAGTTCTCTTCTACCTCCGAGGCCTCTGATTCAATGGAGGAAAACTCACGGGGTCCGCCACAGGTCCAAAAAAGGCTTTTAATAGTACAAAAGCTCTACCACCACAATCCAAAATAATGAAAGAACTCTAGTTCTGGTCAGGACTTAGACCATACAAGAGAGCCCAAGTATCCCACCAAAGAGAGAGGATCTCACCCAAGAGGAGTTCTACCCAAAAGAAAGGGAAAAGGAGAAAGGGCCTCAAGTCAGTCCCTTTATATACACCAAATTAATCCTATCTGAGGAGAGGGATGGTTCTGTCAACAAAGAACACGAAACCGATTGTAGAAGAGTGGTGCCACACCCTATTGCAGGTATAAACAGTATTATGCCAAGGACTAATACCTTCTTCTGAGATTATCTCTTATGTAAAACACTGAAGAGAGAGGGGCTGATACAAAGTAATACATCTTAATTTCATGGGCTTCATGTAATCTAGATGGTTCCCACAAGGTCTTTCTTATTTATTATCTGCATCAGGGTGATTCTGAATATCTAGTTCTCTGAATACTGAAAGGGTCACACTCGCTTGCAAGAGCGCAAACTGGTATGATCCTTCTTATAATCTTAAAGATAATCTCAAGTAGCCAGAGTGGTAATCACCTGGTAAATACTAACTGTCCACGCTGGATGCAGTGGGTATAACAAGGAGCTGTGCCCAATCTAGAAAACATAGAAGACTTAGTAGATGTATAATATGTCAGAAGTTATTCAGAGTCAAGGTGACTCTATAACTGCCACACCCTCTATCAGTGTTTTCATAGAGGAGAGATATCATTAGAATGAACCTTTGCTTAAGAACATGTAAGTAGATTAAGCTGTGAGTGGGTAAAACAGCAAAGCTCCAAAGCTATCTAAGCCTGGCATCCAAAAGGTATGGTAAAAGATTAAGGGGTTCTCCAAGTTCTCATCATTAGAAGGTGGGATCCAGAGCTGAGGTCAGGGTGTTCTCACACCAGAGACCCTGGTTGCAAACACCTCTCCCAGGACCCTGAGTTCACTGCTTCTGTATAACTGTTTGTGAACAGAACTGTGGGAAGGAGGAGAGAAGTCCCTGCAGAGAGGGGTCATGCAGCTATCTCTGAGGATAAAGCCCTGCTGCAAGGGCCTTATAACTGACCTCTCACCTCTGTGATGAGAATGAGGACCCCATACTGACCTCTCTCTGTGATTTCAATGAGACAGACAGGGGAAATCTCCTCCTCATGCCCGCTTACACTATACACAGCTTTCGACTTGCTCAGTGTAGAAATGCAGGGGAAGCAAACATTTTGCTGTTTTCCATGGATTAAAGATTGTGGTTATAAAACCACAACGTGTGAGATTGAAAATACTCATAAACTTGGTGAAGATTCATTGCAAAATGATACTGGAATTCTTCACAAGGCCAAAGTGAACTCAGAGTAGCAGAATTGACCCAGGCAGGCCACAACACTGATGCCAATAATGCAGCGTCTATCACTTCCCAAAGATATGGGTGCAGATGTTGCAAGTATGTAGAGTGTGTGTACTTGTGTATGTGAAAGTGTGTATATGAAAGAAAGTAAATCTCAGTGCATGTTAAAGAGATGGTGTTTGTGTGTGTGTGTGTGTGTGTGTGTTGTGGCATCATGTCTGTGGCCAGCCTGCTCCAATCACCAAATCCAGCCCCCAAGAAAGGTCACTGCTCACTGAACTGGTGCAAGTACTCGTTTGCAAAGACATTTCTAAACTTTATGGTGTGAATTTTTCACTCCTTTGGGAGACACAGGTAAACCCAGTAAGGATGAATTCAGTAGGAATGAGACAGTGCAATGCTCTTGGAGGTGACACTTTTTTTGTCATTTCTGAGCAAAGCGAGCCACGGAGAAGAAAAGAAGATGTTCTACACATCCTCTGGATCCAGTTCAACTGAAGAAAGTCTGGAATCATTCAGCAATGAGAAGAACCAGACTTACTCTAAGCAAGAATTCGGAGTTCTCCATGTAGAGCCTCCTCCTCAGAGATCACCACCATCAGTTTCTAGGCCCCGAGAGGAGCCTACTCCTCAGAGATCACCACCATCCGTGTATAGGCCCCGAGAGGAGTCTACTTCTGAGAGATCACCATCTTCAGTGATTAGGCCTCAAGAGGAGCCTGCTCCTCAAAGATCACCACCTTTAGCGTCTAGGTCCCGAGAGGAGCCTACTTCTCTGAGATCACCACCTTCAGTGTCTGTGCCCCAAGATGAGCCTTCTCCTGACAGATCACCACCTTCAGCGTCTAGTCCCCAAGAGGAGCCTACTACTCAGAGATCACCACCTTCAGCGTCTAGGCCCCGAGAGGAGCCTACTCCTGAGAGATCACCACATTCAGCCTCTAGGCCCCGAGAGGAGTCTCCTCCTCAAAGATCACCATCTTCAGCATCTAGTCCCCAAGAAGTAACTATATCTGGGACAGCTGGGAGAGAACTTCGACTCAGTGCATCAGGAGCCAAAGGGTGAAAACCAAGGTGTGTACATGTAAAAAGGGAAAGGTGAGAAGCCCAATCCAGAGTGTCTAAGGGGTAGTGTTGGAAAGGAGTCTCAGCCCAAGAGCCTATTCTGGTAAAACGTCCATAGGAAGACTTCTTGTGTTGGGTTGTGGGCAAACTGTCTTGGTTTTCGTTAGCTTTGGGACATCACATGGAATAGTCATCTGGGTGACTTTTCTCCCACATCACATGGAACTGTAATCTGGGTGACCTTTTCTCCTATATCACATGGAGCAGTTATCTGGGTGAATTTTCTCCCAAATCACATGGAATAGTCATAGGGGGTGACTTTTTCTCCTATATCTCATGGGACGTTCATCGGGTGACCTTTTCTGCTCTATCACTGGAACAGTTGGTATCTGGGTGGTGATCTTTCTCCTATATCACATGGAACAGTTATCTGAGTGACCTTTCTCCTATCACTGATCACTTGATATCCCTTTATTAGTTGATTTGCTTGAGAGGGTGCCAGTAAGGGTTCCATTTGACCCTATCACGTGCCAGTGTAGCTCACTGGCATCTGCTTGCTCCAGAAATACAAGAGCCTCAAACTGCTTGTTGAGGGACTTTTCAAAGAAGTCTGACCATCTTGCAGGTGGGCAGCCACATGATCTATTGACATCCCTTGGGATCCAGTCGGTAATGGCTCTAGTCCAGCTGTTGTCTCCAAATTGCATTACATGTCCCGCCCATCCGATTTTCTTTTTTTTTCTTGTTTTTTATTAAATTTTTACTTTTTAAATTTAAATTTTATTACACCATTTTTATTTTTTTTTAATTTTTTTATTATACCACCGTGAAACATACAATTACAAAGGTGTTCATAATTGGTTCTTGGTAATACAGTATTCCAGCACCCATCCCTCCACCAGTGCCCCATTTCCACCACCAATGTACCCCTCCCCTCCCGTCCCCCACCCGCCTTAATAGCAGGTACCCCAGTTTCCTCTCTTTCTCTCTCTATCTCTCTCTCTGTCTCTGCATCTCTCTCCCTCTTATTTTACACATTGTGGCTAGCCCTGCAGATATTTAGAGTTTATCACTTAAGTCTCTTTGTGTATATTCAGTGGTGAGTTTTAATCTGCCATTACCATTTCCCATATTTAGTAAAACACTGGTATCTATATCCTATTAATGAATGCAGTCATTCTATATATGTCCTTTTCCTTCTGACTAATTTCACTCAGCATGATAGACTCCATGTCCATCCATTTGCAGGTAAATTTCATAATTTCATCCTTTCTGACAGCCGCATAGTATTCCATAGTGTAGATGAACCACAGTTTCTTTAGCCAGTCCACTGACCAAGCAAATGGAAGCAATGATAAACAAATGGGATTATATAAAATTGAAAAGCTTCTGCACCTCAAAAGAAACGGTGACCAAGATACAAAGACAATCCACAGAGTGGGAAAGGATATTCACCCAATACCCATCTGACAAGGGGTTAATATCCAGGATATATCAGGCACTGGTAGCACTCCACAAGAAGAAAACAGCCAACCCCATCAAAAAATGGGGGAGAAGAAATGAACAGAAGCTTCCAAAAAAGAAGAAATTCGAATGGCCAAAAGGCATATGAAAAAGTGCTCTTCATCTTTAATCATCAGGGAGATGCAAATCAAAACAACAATGAGGTACCATCTCACCCCACAGAGACTGGCACACATCCAAAACAGCAAGAACAACCGGTGCTGGCGTGGATGTGGGGGAAAAAGGGACTCTCATCCACTGCTGGTGGGAGTGCCGACTGGTCCAGCCGTTTTGGAAAACAATATGGGCATTCCTCCGAAATCTAGATATTGAGCTCCCATTTGATCCAGCAATAGCACTCCTGGGAATATACCCTAGAGACCGAAAAACACATAGCAGAAACACTATCTGTACTTCTTTATTCATCTCTGCGCTATTCACTATAGCTAGAATCTGGAAACAACCTAAATGCCCGAGAACAGAGGACTGGCTATTACACCATTTTTAGACATGCAATTGCAATATGCTTATTCTCGAGTTTTGGTTCTACAGTGTTTCAACACCCATCCCTCCACCGCCCCATCTCCCATCACCAATGTCCCCACCTCCCTCCCCTTCCGCACCCCAACTACTTGGCAGGTTCTGTATATCTTTTCACTCTTCTCTATCTCTCCCTCCCGCCTACCTTTCCTACACATAGTAGAATGCAGTACATTAAAGGACATAATTGTTTCCACTAGTTTGATGGACCATGTGGCTGCAAGCGGCGACTTAGGGATCTCATGGTCAGCATCTGGATAGCGAATATGGTGGCTAATGTGGTGGGCCAGTCTCATCCGGCTGCTTCCGGGACCCCTCCAGAGATTATGGGCCCACTCCCAAAACCCATCTGTCCACGTGGGGGCCCCATGGTCTGCTGAGCCTAGGGAGAGCCGTGTTCCTGCTTCCCAAGCCGCGTCGTCTGAGGCCCATCTGATTTTCAATGACTTGACAAACGGAGACAGCGTCCCTGACTCTGGATTGTTGATGGAGGTCGGAACTCCGATTCCTTCTCTCACTTAAGTGAGGTGTGATATTCCAAGTATAGCTCTTTTGATTCCTCTTTGGGAGACCTGAGTAGCATTCTCATACTGCTTTCTAAGGGCCCAGGTCTCTTTGGCATATGGTAATGCACGGAGAACATTGGAGTTGAAGAGATGTGCCCATAGCTGGTGGTTCTTTGTCCTTTTAGTTATTTTTTGATGCTCTTAAAGGTGTTCTATGCTGCTTTCTTCCTCTTGCACAGCTCAGGTTTTAGGTCATTCATCATGTTGAGTTCTCGACCTAGGTACACAAAACTGCTGCATTCAGAGATATTTGTTATGTTGAGAGTGAATGGGACTTTCTCCTATATCACATGATAAAGTCATAACTTTACTGAATGCATAACTGCTGCATTCAGAGATGTTTGTTCTGTTGAGAATGAATGGAACTTTCTCCTATATCACATGGTAAAGCTCATATGGGTGCCATTTTCTCCTATTACACTTGGAACAGTCATCAGGGTGACCTTTTCAGCTCTATCACATGGAACAGTTATCTGGGTGATCTTTTCTCCTTTATGTCATGTATAGACATCTGGGTGACCTTTTCTCCTATCACACAGGGAGCAGTCACCTGGGTGACCTTTACTCCTATATATCATGGATCAGTCATCTGGGTAACCTTTCTTCTCTTGGTTCTCTAGCTCCAGCCAACTTGGATTCATGTGTAAGGATTGAAATATCAGTGACATCTTCGCTATCAGGCTCACTAGCTATGGGAATATTCGATAAGTGCCCGAAGGACCTGTCAGAATTGCAACTGGAAGCTCAGGATCTTAGCCCCACATCGGAGGAACAGCCTGGTGGGCTGGGAGCATAAAGCTCTCCTCTCATGGATCGTCTGGTTTTGGCATGAGTTGATTTTAATTATCTTTGTTTTTATTTTATCTATTATATAATACTTTAAATAAATTTTAATTGCTTCATTTTGCAAATTCTGTTTTCTTTTTATTTTTGTTTATGAGCCCCACTTGGCAGTGTCTAATGCTTACTCATGGCTCTGACATCAGGGATTGTCGGGAACGCCGCGGGGTCCCCGACAGTGTCAGGACAGAGGTTGTCTTCTACCTCCGAGGATGCCAGGAGAACAGTTGAAAACTCACGAGTCCGGTGCAGTTCCAAAAATGGCTTTTAATAGTACAAAAGCTCTTCCACAGCACTCCAATATAATGAACAAACTTTTAGCTCTGGTCCGAACTTAGACCATACAAAAGAGCCTAAGTCTCCCACCAAAGAGAGAGGATCTCACCCGAGCTGAGTCCTACCCAGAAGAATGAGCAAAAGGCCAAAGAGCAAAAGCCAAAAGCCAAAAGCCGCAAGGCTGAGGAGCCAAAAGCCGAAAGCTAAAAAGGCCCAAAAGGCAAAAGGGTTAAAAAGTGAAGCAGCCTCAAGTCAGCCCCCTTATATACACCAAAGTAATCCAACCGGGAGGGGCATGTCAACAAAGAACTCTAAACAGAGTGTAGTGCCACACCCTATTGCGGGTATAAACAAAGGTTATGCCAAGGTCTAATCCTTTCTACCAAGATCATCTCTTATGTAAAACACTGGAGAGAGAGAGGGGGCTGATATAAAGTAATACATCTTAACTTCATGAGCTTCATGTAATCTAGATGGTACCCACAAGGTCCTTCTTATTATCTGCACCAGGGTGATTCTGAGTATCTTGTTCTCGTGTACTGAAAGGGTCACTCTCGCCTGCTTAGAGCAAACTAGTATGATCCTTCCTATAGTCTTCCTATAGTCTCAGCGTAGCCAGGGTGGTAGTCTCCTGGTAAATTCTAACTGTCCCACGCTGGGTGCAATGGGTATAAAGAGGAGCTCTGCTTCCAATCTAGAAAACATAGAAGTTTTAGTAGATGTATAAGTCAGAAGTTATTCAATCAAGGTGACTTCTGTAAGTGCCACACCCTCTAGCAGTGTTTACATAGAAGAGAGGTCTCATTAGAATGAACCTTGACTTAAGTAGATTAAGCTGGGAGTGGGCAAAACAACAAAACTCCCAGAATAGCTAAACCTGTCCTCCAACAAGGGATCTTGCCTGTCAGGGCTTGCTGACCATGCGCAGTGCTGGGAACCAAACATAGTTGGACTGCATAAGTCCAATGAGGTGGAGAAAGGGCGGAATCGATTGAACTGAGGCAATTTCCGATTTGGAGATCAACAGCATGGCAGGCTTTTGAGCAACACTGTTTTCTCAGCATCAAATTTCATTATAAATTCTTTATCTGTTTTGTTTGGGGGCTACACCTGGCTGTGATTATGTCTTACTTCTGCCCTGTCACTGTCACTGTCACTGTCTTCCCGTTTATCTTCGATTTGCTCGAGTGGGCACCAGTAACATCTCCATATGACCTGTCTATGCAAGTAGAGCCCAAGGGAACCTGCTTGCTCCAGGAACATAAAGAGCCTCAAACCATTCCATCAGGTCATGGGAATGAGGTCTATAATTGTTACTGGTATCTGGCATATCAAATACGACATGGGAAGCTTGCCAGGCTCTGCCGTGTGGGTAGAATACTCTTGTAGACATATCAAAATCCAGCATTTATTGATGAACCACGCAGCCACAAGTGGCCGCGTGAGCCGGGCTGTGATAGGCTGGTCTGCTGGGTGGAGTTCTGACGAGGGAGGAAGTCCGGATGTGGAAAATGGAGGTCGTCATGGAGTGGGGGTCCTCTGGCTTGTTGTGAGGCTCTGCTGGGGTGGTGGTCCAGGGCTAGAGCCTTCCATCCCTCCCGGGCACCTCATGAGTGGCTGGGCACAGTGAGAGTCAGTAGCAGCTCTTCCCCATGTCTGTCCTACATGACTTCTGCCCTACACTCAGGAAACAATGGTCAGGGAACCATTCGGGGTGCAAGGCATTGAACCTGGGTCAGTGTGTGGAAAGATAGTCCCTTCCCCACTGTATTATATCTCTGGTCCCTCATTGTAATATTGATGAGGAAAAAAAGAAATCTTGGAAGATGCTGAAAAATGCCCAAAACTTTTTTACAATGTCTCCTTTCACTCATTCTTCCACTTGAGTCAAAGTTTCAGAAGTAATAGTACAGTAGGTCCCGACAGTATAAGTAGTGCAGTAGAGCACAGACAATGAAGTTGTGTTCAATCTCCCTTACCTCATACAGTCCCCAGGTACTACCAGGAGTGATCCCCAAGTGCAGAGCCAGGAATAATACTAAGCATTGCTGGATGTGGCCCCAAAAGTAAAAACATAATGAAAGATCGAATGATCTTGGATCTCATCCCAGACTGAAAAGAGTCCCTTCTAGAGGCAAGTGGATTGGAGGCCTAGAGACATCTCCCAATGCCAGCAGTGGGGCTTTGCTTGTTTTTGTCTTCAATGGTTTTCACCCATCAGCTTTGAGCAGGAAATCTAGAGGAGGTTTTGCTTGTTTCTTTTCTTACTCATTTAAAATTAAAATAGTTTAATTGCGTTTTCTAAAAAACTTAGAAATTCCTCTTAGGAATTAAAATGGCCGGCAAGGTCTCAAGAACTAAAGTGTGTTAAGCTTGCGTAAACGTCAAGGCATAGCAAAGTCAGAATGTGGCCAATGGCCTTCTGGATGCTTCTATCAGGAAAGCAGCTATTGTAGGTCTATGTACGCAGTCAGATGACTCTGAATTCTCTAGAGAAAGGAATGCAGAGTTTCTATTTCTTTGGGACCTAAAGGGTCTCTCAATTGTTCTCAGTGTCCCAGGGCCAGCTGGGGCTAGGTTTTTCATGTGTGTTGTGAGTTCTTGACATGCCAGGATTACCCAGGCAGTCATGTGAGGTGGGAGATCCCAGGGCTACCCCACGTGGTGCCATGGATTGAACATCTATCACAGCCAAATCTCTGCCTTAAACTCTGTACTCTCACTGACCCTCAGTTCATGTTTTCTGTCTTGCTGAGTTGAAATCACAGGATCTCCCCGATATAGGTTGTTGTTTTTGCAAGTGCAACAGGCTCTCACAACTATTTTACCAACTGCTGCAAGAACTTTAACTTGCCTAATTTTATAGACCCAGCTTGCTAGCATGGTTGTCCTTCATCTAATGTTCTGCCAATCCTGGATGTTGTCCAAAACAGGTAATAAGGGTTGTAAACCACATTCACTCTGTGTGTTAGGTGCATTGGAGTCTGTGCTTCTGTTTGCATGCCATACTAGGGTCTTTTGAATATGTGCCAGTCTCTGTGGTGTAAAGTGATATCTCATTGTTGTTTTTATTTGCATCTCTCTGATATTAGTGATGATGAGCATTTTTTCACATGTTTTTTGGCCATTCGAATTTCTTCCTTGCTGAAGTTTCCGTTTATTTCTTCTCCCCATTTTTGATGGGGTTGTTTGTTTTCTTCTTATAAAGTTCTACCAGTGCCTGATATATTCTGAATATTAACCCCTTATCAGATGGTTTTTGGGTGAATATTCTTTAACCATTCTCTGGACTGCTTTTGTATCTTAGTCACTGTTCTTTTGAGGTGCAGAAGCTTTTTAGTTTCATATAGTCCCATTCATCTTGTTGACTTCTTGACCTAGGTGCATATAAGTGTTGCATTCAGTGATGTTTGTTCCATTGAGAGTGAATGGAACATATGGAACTAGTCAGCTGTAACCCTGTCTTTCCACATTCATGGTCAAAGTCAGCCATTTTGCGCCACTTGGCTAATGTTTGGTGTTATTAGAACAAAGTCATCAGCGAAACGGAGGTGGTGTAGTTGCCAACCATCTATCTTCACTCCCATTCTTTCCCATTCTAATTGTTCCATGACGTTCTCGAGGGTGGCAATGAAGAGTTGCAGTGAAATGGTATCGACCTGCTGAACTCCTCTTTTGATATCAATGATCACTTCCTTGTAGAATGGTGAGATCCTAGTGGTGCATCCGTAATACAGCACACAAAGGATCTTGATGTATTGGGTTTCACACCCAGTTTGGCTAGGGCTTTGATGACTACTTCGTTCTCAACAGAGTCAAAGGATTTCTTTAAAGCAATGAATGTTAGACAGAGCGGCATCTTGAACTCCCTACAAATCTCAATGAACTTAGTTACTGTGTGGATATGTCAATTGTGCTGAATCCATTTCGAACCCAGCTTGCTATCATGGTTGTCCTTCATCTAATGATCTGCCAATCCTGGATGTTGTCCAAAACAGGTAATAAGGGTTGTAAACCACATTCCCTCAATATAAAAGTCTATTCGGGCTGGAGCAATAGTACAGCAGGTAGGGCAGACTTGCACACAGATGACCTGGTTCAGTTACTGCATCCCATGTAAATCCTTGAACACCACCAAGACTAATTCCTGAGGATCTCATGAAGATCACCAGGGATGACCCCAAAACAAAAATCAAAAACATTTAAGGAGCAAGAGAGATAGTACAGCAGATAGACACTTGCCTTGATTGCAGCGTGCAGGCTAGTCCATATTGGACAACATTCAATATTGTCCCCTGAGCACTGTCAGGAGTGAACCCTGAGTGCAGAGCCAGAGTAGCTCCTGAGCACCACCAGATGTGGCCCCAACTGAAACAATCACTTCTTAAAGTCCAGTACTTGGTTTGCTCCTCATGCCTCTTCCTCAGTCGTGTCCTTCACTGGTCCGCCTCTGTATTTCTCTGCTGACTTATTTCCATTCTGGGGAAGTCCGTGTTCAATCTTCAACATTTATTTCCACGCTTCTCACCTCTCATACCTTTCTACCCAAATTTTGTTCAATAAAAATGACTTTGTTTCAGTGCACCAGCAACAATACAGTGGGTAGGACGCATGTCTTTCATGGGACCTACACACGTTTGATACATGGCATTCCATGTCATTCCCTGGATTCTTCCAACAAATATTCCTGGAGTGCAAATCCAGGACTCAGCCTTTGAGCATCACTGGATGGCACCAAAATCAATCAAACGAAACAACAAAACAAAAACAAAAAAGGAATTACTTTGCTTTACCCCCCCCCCCCCAAAAAAGGAAAGCCAGTATTGATGCAAAACTGTTAAGATCCCTTTTTTTATTTTACAACTCAGTTATATATCTAGCTTTTGGATTTAGATATAAAATTCAATCATCGAATTCTTAAAAATATTTTATTATACCACCGTGAGATATACAGTTACAAAGATGTTCATTACATGTTCATATTTGGGGTTTCAGTCATAAAATGTTCTAGCACCCATCCCTCCACCAGTGCCTATTTCCCACCACCAATGTCCCTGATCCCTCCTCCCTCCCACCTCCCCAGCCTGCCTCTGTGGCAGGTTCTTAAATTCCTTCTCTTTCTCTCTCTCTCTCTTTTCCTTCCCTTCCACATTGTGGATTACAATACATACATTAAGAGGTTGTCATAGGTATCTTTTGCCCGTATTTAATGCTCCGTTCTAGGTTAGTATCAGCACTTTTGACAATTATTAGCACACTGTTCCATTCTCTGCCTTACCTAGCCTCTGACTCCCACACATTTGTGATAATTTCCACCTTTGACAAGACCTCCTGTTCCATGCTTCACCTGACCTTGGATTTTTGTATCATAATATGTACATATATATATTTATGTCATGCAAATAAATGTGCCACTCCATGAGGGCCTCCATTTTCCATATCTGGACTTCCCCCTCCTCAGAACTCCACCCAGCAGACCAGCCTATCAAAGCCCAGCTCACGCGGCTGCAAGCAGCCACGCAGTTCATCAATAAATGCTGGATTTAGAGATGACTACAAGAGTATGCTACCCGCACGGCAGAGCCTGGCAAGCTTCCCGTGTTGAATTTGATATGCCAAATACCAGTAACAATTATAGACCTCATTACTTTGACCTGATGGAATGGTTTGAGGCTCTTTATGTTCCTGGAGCAAGCAGATGCCCTTGGGCTCTATATGCATGAGACAGGACATATGGAGATATTACTGGTGCCCGCCCCGAGCAAATTGATGATGAACGGAAGACAGTGATACACTGATATAGTGATGCAAATAAATGCAGTCATGCTATATCTGTCTCTTTCTATTTGGCTAATTTAACTCAACATGATCCTCTCCATGTCCATCCATTTATAGGCAAATTTCATAACTTCATTTTTTTTCTGACAGCTGCATAATATTCCATTGTGTAGATGTACCAAAGTTTCTTTATCCAGTCATCAATTCTCGGGCACTCTGGTTGTTTCCAGAATCTGGGTATTGTGAATAACGCTGCTATGAACATAAAAGTAGGAATGGTGTTTCCGCTGCATATTTTTGGCTTCCCAGGGTATAATCCCAGGAGTGGTATGGCTGGGTCAAATGGGAGCTCATTGTCTAGTCTTTGGAGGAATATCCATATTTTTTTTCCAGAAAGGCTGTACTAGTTGACATTCCCACCAACAATGGATGAGAGTCCCTTTTTCCCCACATCCCCGCCAGCATTTGTTGTTCTTGCTCTTCAGGAAATGTGCCAGTCTCTGTGGTGTGAGAACCGTCGGATTTTTTGTTAAATAAATTTTATGATGGACTGGAAAGGCAGAACAAAGGTTGAGGTGTGGTCCAGAGACACAGCACAATATTAAGGCACTTGCCTCACACATGCTCACCCAGGTTCAATCCCCAGCACCCCATATCGTCCACCCAGGACTTCCAGGAAGGAACCCTAAGTGCATCATGGTCACATGAGCATTGTTAGGAGTGTCCACTGAGAGCTTAGCAATAGCCTCCCCCGTACTTTCTTTAAAAAAAGTTTTTTAAAGAAAGATTTTAGTGAAGCAAATACTTGATAACTGTAAACAGAAAATATTTATAAATTATAAACAAACACCATGTTCCTAAATCTCTCAGGATGAACACGAACATGCTAATATTTAATCATTTTGACTCGCAACATGACAATTTCACATGGCTTAGCTATACTGACATAGAAAATGGTAGAAAAATATGAAAAGAACTGTAATAAGTAAACAAACATGGAGAAATCAATCAAGCTCATCCACAGTCAAGCTTTGAAGTGTTTCCCTCATTCTGCTGTGTGAGTTTAATCCCTCAGATGGTTGGTGATGTTGGGGACCTGCTAAGTCCCCTCTGGAAAAATGTGTGTTGGGATCCTTTGCCACCTTTCCTTGGGGTGGTTTTGCTGCTGCTCTTGAGGAGCTGTTATGTAGATTGTATATTGTCCCATTATCAACCAGAAGTTTCACATGTTTTCTTCAATCCCATGGGTCACATGTGCATCTTCACTTGTATCACTTGTCTTCCTGTTGTTCATCAGCGGGCACCAGTAACATCTCCATATGACTTGTCACATGCTAGTGTAGCCCAAGGGCATCAGCTCCCTCCAGGAACTTGAAGAGACTCAAACCATTCCTTCAGGTCATGGGAATGTGGTCTATAACTGTTACTGGTTTTTGGCATATCCAATTCGACACGGGTAGCTTGCCAGGCTCTGCTATTTGGGTGGAGTACTCTCAGAAGTAGACTCTCAACTTGGCCATTCATTGATGAATCGTGCTACTGCAAAGCAGCCACCCGAGACGGGGAAAAATCAGCTTTTCTTCTGGATGGAGCTGTGATGAGCTGTGGAGTCCTGATGTTGAGAATGGCAGCTCTCATGGTGTGGGAGTTACTCTGTTTTTTTTTTGAGAGGCTCTGTTGTGCTGGCAGGCCAGAGCTAGAATCTGCCTTCCCTCCTGAGTGCCTCAAGATCAGCTGGGCACATGGAGAATCGGTAGCAGCTCTGCCCCATGTATCTGAGTCTCTGGCAAGTAGGCAACTTATAAACCCCCAAATCAACCCTAACCTAAGAAGACAACAGGTGTCAATGTAACAGACATTAAAGACAAATGCCATTCCTATTCAGGGATTTTAGCTGTTAAACTCGATTTAGATCCTTGTCACTTCAGATTCTTTCACTGAGCAATGTCACAAGGCACACGATTTTGCTCAGAGTATACCCCGACACAACACCATGTCACATGGGCTGCCCACATAGCACCTACCAGATGAGCGGTGCCCAACCTGTATGTGCATTTACATACAGCTTTTCTTGACTTTTAGTCTGATGTAGTGCCATTTTTTGCTTTCTTTTCTTTTAATGTTAAAGAGAAAACAAAATTCTCACCATGATTGGCATCAAGAACACATTGCCTGGTTCCCTACTACTGAGCAACTTGCTCCTAGAATTAGGCCCTCACTTCCCATGCAGGTGCACAAGGCCTAAAGGCAAAGAGATAAGGAGCATGACTGACAGGGTTGGGTGACTACAGACCCAAGGCCAACCTAGGCAATAAGTCAGAACATAAAACAAACAGTATCTACAGATCTATACTGATGAACTCTGTCTTCCTCCCTCGCTCCCACTGTTTGGGGGCCACATACAGCTGTGCTCAGTGTTTACCTTCCTTCTCTGCTCAGGGATAATTCCTGGCAGGGCTCAAGGGACCACATAGGGTGGCATAGATCAAACCCAGGTCAATCACATGTCAGCAAGAGCATTCTTTGCACTCTCTCTGCACTCTGGCATCTCTCCTGATGGGGCTCAGGGCCAATGAGTATTGGGGGGGGGGTCAAACCGAAGTTGACCATGTGTAAGGTAAGCTCCAGGCCCACTATAATGTCCCAGAGTCATGTCAAACTTCTCTGACATCATTGCTTGACTCACTGGGGAGGGATAGATATACATAGAGAGAGAGTGAGAGCCTGCTATAGAGGTAGGATTTGCTCGTGGGGAATCAGGGGTGATGGGAGGGAAATTGGAGACACTGGTGCTGGGAAATGCACACTAGCAGAGGGATGGGTATTGGAATACTGCATGACTTTAACTCAACCATGGCCAGCTTTGGAATGATCTAGCTAAAGATGATTCAATTAAACATTTTAATAGTCATAATAATGATGCAGAGAAAGACATTGACAAGATCCAATACCCATTTTACGATTTTATAAAAGTCAACAAAATAGGAGTGGAAGGAACCTTCCTCATGATAACAATGGCCATTTATAACAATCCCACAGGTATCACCATCATTAATGGTGAAAAACTGAAAAAATTTCCTCTAAGATACAAGGCAAGGATGTCTACCATCGTCACTTTTTATTCAACATAATGTTGAATAAATGGTATGATCTACTGCCACATAGAGACACAGATCCTAACCGTTTCCTGCCTCTATGTACAAAGTGTCCTGCAGGTGGTAACTCCAGGTAAGATGCAAAGGTTCTGGACAACAGTGTACTGCAGTATATGATTTTTAAAAAAAAATTAAAAAAACATCGAACCACATCAAAAAATAGGCAGAAGAAATGAATAGCAACTTCCTCTAACAAGAAATTCAGATGGCTAAAGGCATATGAAAATGCTCTTTTTCATTAATCATCATGGAGATGCCAATCAAGAAAACAATGAGATATCTCACACCACAGAGACAGGCAAACATCCAAAAGAGCTAGAACAATGAGTGCTGGAGCGGATGCAGGGACAAAGGACTCTCATTCATTGCTGGTGGGAATGTCCACTGGTCCAGTCAGCATTCCCACAGTATAGCATTCCTCCCAAGACTAGAAGTTGACTAGAATTGTCCCGGCTACAGAAACTTGGCAATAAAAGCAAAGTAAAGGGATCCAAACTGGAAAAGAATTCAAATTACCATTATTTGCTCGGCCAGTACCTGGTCGTGTCCTAAATAGCTCCTAGGGACTGTGCACCATGCAGGCGGCCATGCCTGCTGGAGTCGGAGCAAGAATTGGGGGCCTCCACCCATTCCCCAGCCTCCGGACTCAGTGGGTTTGAGTCTGAGCTCCAGCCACCATAGCCAAACGCCACAAGACAGACTCCAGATCCACGGCTATGCAGGCGTGCGGAGGCTCTGTTATCTTGGTTTAATCTTAGACTCAATGTATTTTAGCACCAGGTCCTTTCAGGATCTTTCTCATTCGTACACTTCAACGATCATTCTATTTGCATCAAACTGGAGAGTTTATGGGGAATGAGGAATTATGAGAGACTCACATACACGGGGCAGAACTGCTACTTGCTCTCCTTGTGCCTAGCTCATCACGAGGTGTCCGGAAGGGATGGTGTATTCTAGCCCAAAGAGCCCACAAAAAATTAGTGTGTAGAAACAAAAAACAAGAAGGGCTGGCTACTACATGAATGCACAAAAATTAGTCTCTTTCTTATATGCAAAAACATGAATCAGAAGAGAGAATGTGATCAAAGAGTCTATTCCATTTAAAATAGCATCCAAAAGGAATCAAGTATTAAAAATCAGCTTAGAAAAGGACATGGAAGCGTAATACCATCGTAACTTCAAAACACTAGGAAAGGGATAGAAAGATAGATAATGGAAAACTAACCTATTTTATGGAATTGAAGAGTCAGTACTACTTAAATAACCCCCATCTAAATTTAGATGATATTCTTGTAGGATCTTGAAAGTCGGTAATAAAGTGTTTTTGGTATCAGATGACCATAAATAGTCAAAGCCATATACACTAAAAATAATAAATTGGAGGTATTTCATTTCCTAATTTGGAACTGTATTATCAGGCTACTGTTATCAAAACTGCACAGTACTGGAATAAAGATAGGCACTATGATCAATGGGTTATAATCAAATACCCAAAGACAAAACCCATATACATGGACAGGTAAATTTCAATGAGAAAGCTGAGAACATGAAATGGAGTAAAGAGAGGCAAAAAATTTCATGACTTTGTTTAATTCTGACAGCTACATGGTGCCTTTATCCAGTCCACCATTCTCGTGCACTTAGATTGTTTCCAAAATCTGCCTATTGTGAATAGTGCTGTAATGAACACGAAAGTGAGGATAGTGTTTCTGCTGTGTTGTTTTGGGCCCTACGGTATATCGCAGGGGTGGTATTGCTGGGTCAAAGGGAAGCTCAACTTCTAGTTTTGGTAGGAATGTCCATATTGTTTTCCCAAAAGGCTGGACCAATTTGGTATTCCCACCAGCAATGAATGAGTGTCCTTTCTCCCTGCATCCACTCCAGCACTGGTTGTTCTTGCTCTTTTGGATGGGTGCCAGTCTCTGTGTGTGATATGATATATGTGAGATGAGATCTCATTGTTGTTTTGATTGGCATCTTCCTGATGACTAATGAAAAGAGAATTTTCATATGCCTTTGGTCATTTCAATTTTTCTTTGAGGAAGTTGCTCTTCATTTCTTCTCCCTGTTTATTGATTCTGTTGGATGTTTTTTAAAAAATTTTACAAATCATATGTCGCAGTACATTGTTATCCTGAGATTTTTTTCATCTTGCTTGGAGTCACTTCCTGCAGGCCATGTTTTATATAGGGGCAGGGAAACAGTTTGGATGTGTGTCTCCATGTGTCAGTATGCCTTACCATGTATTCTGTGCTGCCGGTATATATATTTTCTTTCATGCTACTAAATCATTGTGGGACCAGATAAATATTACCAGTAGTTTTTATCTAGCTATATTGCACCTTTAAGTATAATATACTTATAAGTAGATCAGAGAGAAATGCTGTTTGCCTCTACCAATAATGTGTCTCTCTAATAAGTTTAAAGGTCAATATCCAAAACAAGTGTGAAGTAAAGACAAGAATCTTGTGAAGGCTTGCAGAAACCTGGCTGTAGAATATCAATGATAGAGATACATGCCTTTTGTATCACTTGATCACTTGACATCCTGTTATTCATTGATTTGCTCAAGCGGGTGCCAGTAACATTTCCATTTGACCTTATCACAAGCCAGTGTAGCCCAATGGCATTTGGTTGCTTCAGGAATACGAAGACTCTCAAACCATTCATTCAAAGGTCTTTACAAAAAAAGTCTGACCATCTTGTAGGTAGTCGGCCACGTGATCTTTTGATGCAGTCAGTAATGGCTCTAGTCCAGCAGTCATCTACAAATCGCATTCCATGTCCAGTCCATCTGATTTTTGATGCCTTGACAAGTATGACAGTGTCCCTGACTCTGGAACATCGACAGAGGTCGGAACTCTGGATTCTTTCTCTCACTTGAGTGAGGAGTGATATTTCAAGCATAGCTCTTTCAATTCCTCTTTGGGAGAACGGAATAGCATTCTCATCCTTTTTTCCTAGTTCTCAGGTCTCTGAGGTATATGTTAATGCAGGGAGAATAGTGGTCTATGAAAACATGTTCATGACAAATGAACTAGTTCCAGAGGCCCCATTCACTTTCAAAGGACAAAAATCTCTGAATGCAGCACTTATGTGTACCTAGGTCGAAAATCCAACATGATGAATGACCTAAAACCTGAGCTGCGCAGGAGAAAATGAGCAGCATGGAAAGCCTTCAAAAACATTGAAGAAATAGCTAAAAGGACAAAGAACCTCTGGCTCGGGCACATCACTTCGAATCCTCCGTTCTCCCTGCATTCACATACACCTTTTGTATCACTTGATCACTTGAATCCCGTTATTCATCGAATTGCTCGAGCGGGCGCCAGTAACATTTCCATTGGACCCTATCACGTGCCAATGTAGCCCAATGGCATCTGGTTGATTCAGGAATATGAAGAGCCTTAAACCGTTCCTTCAGGGTCTTTACAAGGAAGCCTGACCATCTTGTATGTGGGCGGCCACGTGATCTTTTGATATCCCGTGGGATCCAGTCAGTAATGGCTCTAGTCCAGCGGTTGTCTCCAAACCGCATTACATGTCCAGCCCATCTGATTTTCGATGCCTTGGCAAACGAGACAGCATCCCTGATTCTGGAATAGCGACAGAGGTCAGAACTCCGATTCCTTCTCTCACTTGAGTGAGGCGTGATATTCCAAGCATAGCTCTTTCGATTCCTCTCTGGGAGACCCGAATAGCATTCTCATCCTGCTTTCGTAGGGCCCAGGTCTCTGAGGCGTATGTTAATGCAGGGAGAAGAGTGGAGTCAAAGAGATGTCCCCGGAGCCGGAGGTTCTTTGTCCTCTTAGCTATTTCTTCGATGCCTTTGAAGGCATTCCATCCGCTCTCTTCCTCCTGCGCAGCTCAGGTTTTAGGTCGTTCATCATGTTGATTTCTCGACCTAGGTACACATAACTGCTGCATTCAGAGATGTTTGTTCCATTGAGAGTGAATGGGGCCTCTGGAACTAGTTCATTCTTCATGAACATAGTTTTCTTTAGATTCAGCTGTAGACCTATCTTTCCACATTCTCCGTCAAAGTCAGCCAGCATTTGTGCCGCTTGGCTAATGTTTGGTGTTATTAGAACAATGTCATCAGCGAAGCGGAGGTGGTGTAGTTGCCGACCATCTATCTTCACTCCCATTCCTTCCCATTCTAATTGTTGCATGATGTTCTCGAGGGTGGCGCTGAATTGTTTTGGTGAAATGGTATTGAAAGAAGGCAGAAACCCCCTTTCCCAACCAGGGCAGGCCTACTCATGAAAAGTTACCAATTTAGGGCCTGAGTGTCCTTTTCATCTTAAAGTAACCTTTTTGTTATCTACAAAAGGCCCAGAACAAATTCCTGTTAGAAGTTATTAGACCCCCACCCAGAATCTACTATCTGGCCTGAATTGCCTGGATTGCATTCCTGCAAGTACGCATAGCCGTTGCTGACCCATGATCCCACGCGTGTATCTGGCCGCACCAAATATAGAAAGAAGTATTAAAAATGATCTAATTGGTGGGAAATGGTTACTTGGTACAGTGATTGGCTGCCTGCGCGCAGACCTTGATGTAATATTTTAAATCTATTGGATGGTTATGCGCGGGCTTTTCTGTCGCGGTGGGAACTATCTCTTAAAAGATCCTCCCTGGAAGGGTTCGGGGCTCTTAGCCACTGACCACTTGGGGTCATGCTATGGGCCCGAGTATACTCGCTTATTAATAAAACCCTTGCTTTTGCAGAGGACCCGGTCTCTCAGAGTTTTCCTTGGTAGGTGCGGCGTTCTGAGGCTCCCAGTCAGTCACCCCATAGGGTGGCCAACTCTTTCATTTGGGGGCTCGTCCGGGATCGGGAGTTGAGAACCCCACCTAGCCAGGATCTCCCTGACAAGACCATCCTGGGCAAGTTTGGCGCCTTTTCCACTGCGATCGCTAGATTGGTGTGCCGGCCGGCTCAGGGACTCTCGAGGTGACTGTCGGATCTAGTCGGAGGGCCGGGCGTAAGTCTAGCCGCTGTTCTCCCGACTGTGGTGAACAGACGTGTTCCGGGGACCACAGGTCACAAACCTGGGGGGACGCCCCAGTGGTGGTGGAGATCCGGGGACGCCCGAGGACTCCTTCTGGGGGAAGGAGACGAATGTCTCCTTCCAAGTCGAGAGTGAGAAAAGTCCGGCCTCAGGGTAAATCCTGAGAAGACCTAGGTTTGTAACCCAGAAACAGCAGGTTGGCGCCCAACACCGAGGATTCTCTTGAGCTCGTCACTGCAGTCTAAGAAAACCTGTTCGGACAACAGAAAGTTCCAAATCCGGATTGTGAGAGTGGTGAGTGTGGGGTGAGTCTGAGTGAAAGGAGGACCGGTCCGCGTGATTGAAGAAAGTGTGAAACTGTGTGAAGTAATCTCTGTCCTATTTGTAATTGTGACCTGTGTATGTTTGGTTATTGACATCATGCACCCCAAGGAGTTACATTTCTCTCCCCTTCCTGCCTCACATAAGCCACCAGTGAGGCCCACCTACATCATTTTGGCTACTGCAGCAGAACGTTGTAGTGGCAGTGAGGAGTTCCACCAGAAGGAGGTAATCAGCGAAAATCTGCAGAGAAGGTATGTTCCCTCGCAAATCTCTAGGGGAATGGGGAAGAATGTTATAACCTCTGTGTGAATGTGTGTGTATGAGCACCCTGATGGGTCTTCCTGTCAGGCGTGAGTCGGTGGCTCCACGACCGGCACCCTTAAGGTCCCACAAAGGTTACGGAGCCCGAGTGGGCTGTCTGCTAGGAAGAACATAAGGTCTATGGTGGCGCTGACCTAGTGGTCGGCCGCAAGTCACAACTGCTGAGTCCACTACGGCTAAGTTCTTCACCGGTAGACAAGCAACTGAGTGGTCTCGGTAAAGAGGTACCCCCCTCTTTTGTCTGTCTCGCGTCACCTATCACTATGGGAGGAACAGGAGGAAACCCACTAGTGAAAGATTCTAGAAGAGCAAATTTCAGCAGTCCTTTTTCCTCTCTCCCCTTACTAGCAAAAGAACTGGCTAGAGCACACCTGGAGGTCAATTAAAGAGCTAAACAGCTTTTAGCCCCAGGCAAAGAAAAAAAATGGGTAAAAGACTAGGAAGGAAAGCCTCTCACCAAGACAGAAAGGCAGAATCTACTAAGAGATGCGGCAAACATCAGCAAGGCCACAGACGGTAGCAAGCAAGCAAGACTAAACTTTTTCTTCTCCCGTTCTCTTGGAAGCCCATAGCAGGTTAGGTCCAGCTCCACACACAGGTTGTGGTTGTGGTGGATGCCGGGAGGGCCCCAGGGACACCTGTAGTAATGCGGAGATCACTGATCAAGAGGTCCACAGCATGATGATTCTCTGAATTAGGGGCCAGCATGTGAGGGGTTAGAGTCCCCTCTGGAGTGGCCAGTATGGGAGGGGTTAGAGTCCCCCTTGGGTTGCTTGTTAAAACACTGAACCTCCAACTAGTTGGCCTAAGCAAAAGCGTCTTAAGGATCTTTGTAATAACACGTGGCCTGAGTATATATCTAACATCCAGGCCTTCATGGCATTGTACCAGGCTTTGCAAAAAAAAAAAAAAAAGGAAAATGTTAGATTTGCTGTATGTGTGCCTTGGAAGTAAAGGAACCAGAACAGGACCCCACACCAACTGCACAGGCAGGAACCTGAGGCTTCAGTCTCCTCTCTAACCCCGCTGCCACCTATGGAGCTTGCAAAAGGCTTCCCTTCCCAGGAGCGAGGGCTACTGCTGTTAACAAGCCCCTCCCCCTTCAGGGACCACCTCTGGCAGCTCAGGTTTCCCCTCATAGATCTAGGCTTCCTAAGGAGAACAGCTCAGCAAAAAGTTACTTGCAAGGAAGCCCACTATGCCCACAGTGGTCTAACGCAACTCAGGAGTGTAGTTCTCCCCTAGAAGGGACTAGTGAAGCAGGGTGTATTAAAAAAAAAAAAAACAGGCAGGGGACAGAGGCTGGTGCAGGCTGAAAAAAATCAGGGCGAGGTCCAAACCGGTGGAGCAGGGCTATTTGCCCTTGGGGACTGCCCTTCCTTTCTCAGTCTCAGTTTGCTCTACCCTTCCAAAAAGGGTTAAGTCATAACTAAAGATCAATCGATCAACTGTATATGTGTGTATGTGTGTGTGCGTGTGTGGTGGCCATCAATTGCTTGCAGTTGTCTTGCCTGTGTGAAACGTTGAAATGCTAAATGAAACCAAATTGAAATCAAGAGCAAATTGTTGAGCCAGGGATAGGCAATGTGTTCTAAACTGAGTGTTGAGCATAAGGAGAAATTGATGTGTTCAATCTAAATCTTATGGTAAAAAGGTTAAAAGGTCTAATTGTAAAACCTTTTAAGTGTTCCTGATCCCTGAAATTCTCTCTGCTCCCAAACTTATGCTGTTTAGAAAGGGTGGGAGCTAGAGCCAGAGTCAGCAAAGAGATAAGAACTTTGTGAGATAGTGTAGAGCTTTACCTCATAAGTTTAGGTTAAATTCTAATGAGAAATTAGGCCGTTTTTGAAAATTAACTAAGGTACAAAAACTGTTGCAATTAAATCAAAAAAGGGTCTTGTATTTCATGAAAAATTGGTAGTTCAAATGTTTCTTTTTATGTTCGTACATATTCGTTTTATTTCTGCAATAGGGTAATCACCTCAGCCTGATAAATCTGGTAAAATTCCAGAGCAGCCCTTGCTGGAAAAAAAAAAAAAAAGGGGAATCTCTTTAACATTCAAGGAGCTAGAAATGTTTGTTTAAATTTAATGGCCTCTGAACATAAAAAATTAAAATAGGAAAAGTAAATAACAGCAATCAGTTTTTCTTTTTTCAGGCTTTGTTTCTAATCTGCCCAGTATGTGTTATTATTGAAATAGCTTTAATATATGTAAGCTTTGTCACCAGGTATCGACCTAGTCTTGAGTTGAAAGTCTTAGTTATTCACAAGTGTAAAATCTTTATTGTTACTAGGTAGTAATCTTTGGGGTATTTTAACTTTGCATTGTTTGTAATCCTAAAAACTGGAATTCTGAAGATAAAATTTTAAATGTTTTCTGGATAATTTCTAATATAAAGTGAACCTTTGCCAAGCATAAATTTAAAAGAACTTTAATTGTAAGCGTGTCAGCTTCTTGAATATGTATGGAACTGATTTAATGTTTTAAAGTAGTTTTTGCTATGCTAAATGAGATAATAATTAGCAACCTGTTTCCAAATTTGGGAGATTAATTTGTATTGAGCTCTGTAAAATAAGGAAGTTAATACCTTTAGGGTGTAACTATAAGAAGTCTAGATAATGCATTTTAAGTAACAAAAAAATAATGGATGAAAATGTCTGTGGGAAAAAGGAAGGAATTCTGTTAAAGTGAAGGCTTGTTTTTATAGGAAAGTTACAGGACAGAATGAATGTAAAGGAATGTGTAAAAGGTTGGAAAATGTTGAGTAAACAAACTATGAAACTCTTTTCTAAAGAATTGTTCTAGTACCTTTTTGGTAAAATCTATGAAAAAGATATTAGACAAACGGCATGGACTCCTGTTACAGTGCTCCTAAAAATTAGTAATTAGGGTTTTGACATGAAATTAAATAAGTCACACAGGATACTGTTAAACTGTCTGCTCTATTTCAACAGGACTTTGTGCTTCTTTTAAGCAGTTCCAACAGCAAATTGGTGTATTGTGCTTCGTAAGTAAAGTGTAATATATGCTTTTCTCTCTTTACACCTTCAGTACGTCTTTTAATGTTTCATGGCACTGTGTTGGTTTGCATAAACTCAGACAAAAATATTTCCTTTCTGTAATAAGGCCTAGCCCTCATGCAGACAGGAAAGCCAGTATGGGACCCCAAGGCCCACTTCCAGGGAAAACAGAAGTCAAAGGGATTGGTCTAAGTGACAGGAGCAGGTAGTTACAAACCTCAGAGAGACTCTAAAGGCAGGCCAGCTCAAGGATCATCTCTGCTGTAAAGAACGAGGAATCTGCCAATCTGTGATGACTGACAACTGCCTGGGCCATGCAACAAGGAAGGCTGCCGCAGTAGGGAATGGCTTCAGTCCCAAAAAGGGATGTGGTCACACTCTCTGCTCACCCAGTAGAAGAGGCCCGAGGTCACCTGTAGCTCATCATGGAACCTGATCTTCACAGCCAAGCCTGGGGTAGCCCTGACGTGACAGGTAAAGACATTAAAATACCATGATTGGTGTTTGCCTGCTTTGCCTTAGCCAATCCCCAGGACTTCTTGGTAGTAACAGGGTACCCTAAGTGGAGAGTTCTCCAGTCTTGCTGTGTTTATGCAAAAGAACCAGTCAGGTTTATTAAGTCATTTGACAAATTTAAAGTAAAGGTGGAGAGAAAACCATATTTCTATAACTTTTGTAAAGATCAGATTCTAAATCTACAGAAAGGTAATTAAATAAATGTATCCAAATAGGCTTGATTTAAAGGTAACCCCTTGGCTAATCCAGTTGCTTAAGTTTGCTAATAGGCCAAGGGTTTTCAAGTTAGCATCCAAATTGGTTGGATATTTATTCTTAATTCTATAAGTACACAGTCATTTGGAAATTCTAAAATTCTTAAGAATTTTAAAAGCTTTTAATTCTTAAGCCATCATGGTACCAATACCTCATCCAGTAACATTAGAAAATAACAATTGTCCATAGGAAGGAACAAAACAGGGCAGTTTAGAGTAACTCAGAACTGTGTTTTATGTGTCATAAATCTTAAGGATCGACAATTTAACTTTGTGCAAAAGTTCACATGATCAGCGTATAGTCATCTATTGGTTCTAACACATTCAGTGAAAGGGGAAAGGCTTTTCTACAAAAAGCCAGAGAGGTGGCTTGGTGTTTCTATAAGAAAAAATCTGGTCACGAAATGTTTGCTTCAATTTGTGTTACCTTAACACTGTGTTTTCTAAAACAGCAAAGTATTCTGCCCCTCACTAGGGCAAAGAGGGACTTTTTACTCCTCCAGGGCCTAATCATTTTTAAGTAATGTTCTTAGCCTAATTGATCTGATCTTTTCTTGCAGATAATAATAACTTCAAAAAATCTGATCCATTCATTGCATGGGATCCATTTGGAGATTTCACCCCTTGCACAGGCAGGGTCTACAGTCCCTTTGTCAGCATGAAGCAGCTCCAGAAGATGGACCTTCACCCATTTTCCCTTAAAAATATAAGGCGGTGAAATATCCTAAAAGGAATATGATGTGTATAGATTGACAGGAAAGGGACCCGTGGCAGTGAAGCAACCTAGTCTAGAAAGAGTGCTGCTTCTATGCAGACCACTCTGGGGTAATAAAAAACCCATGGCGCAGTTAAAAAAAAAGACTAAATGTGGAGAGGGTAATTTAAGTCTTGGTTTGCGCAGTCCCCCTGGCTAACTACCTTGCTTTCAGCCCCTAGCCGGGCCCCTCATCATATTCTTATTGATTTTAATTGGGCCTTGCCTTCTTAATAGAGACCGGGTGGGTGAAGTCAAGTTGTTAGTAGTCAGAAAACAATATCAGGCCTACGGAGTGAAGGTCTCTAATGGTCTCTAAGATTAGAAGACCCTCCTAAAGAAAAGGGGGAATGAAAGAAGGCAGAAACCCCTTTCCCAACCAGGGCAGGCCTACTCATGAAAAGTTACCAATTTAGGGCCTGAGTGTCCTTTTCATCTTAAAGTAACCTTTTTGTTATCTACAAAAGGCCCAGAACAAATTCCTGTTAGAAGTTATTAGACCCCCACCCATAATCTACTATCTGGCCTGAATTGCCTGGATTGCATTCCTGCAAGTACGCATAGCCGTTGCTGACCCATGATGCCACGCGTGTATCTAGCCGCACCAAATATAGAAAGAAGTATTAAAAATGATCTAATTGGTGGGAAATGGTTACTTGGTACAAAGTGATTGGCTGCCTCTGCGAGACCTTGATGTAATATTTTAAATCTATTGGATGGTTATGCGCGGGCTTTTCTGTCGTGGTGGGAACTATCTCTTAAAAGATCCTCCCTGGAAGGGTTCGGGGCTCTTAGCCACTGACCACTTGGGGTCATGCTATGGGCCCGAGTATACTACGCTTATTAATAAAACCCTTGCTTTTGCAGAGGACCCGGTCTCTCAGAGTTTTCCTTGGTAGGTGCGGCGTTCGCGGGCTCCCAGTCAGTCACCCCATCGGTGGCCAACTCTTTCAGTATCACCCTGTCGAACGCCTCTTTTCACATTAATGATCACTTCTTTGTAGAATGGTGAGATCCTGGTGGTGAATCCGTAATACAGCTCACGAAGGATCTTGATGTATTGGGTTTGAACACCCTGCTTGGCTAGGGCTTCGATGACTGCTTCAGTCTCCACAGAATCAAAGGCTTTCTGTAAATCAATGAACGTGAGACAGAGTGGCATCTTGTACTCCCTACAAACCTCAATGAGCTTGGTTACCATGTGGATATGGTCGATTGTGCTGAATCCTTTCCGGAAGCCTGCTTGCTCGCATGGTTGTCCTTCATCTAGTGTTCTGCTAATCCTGTTCAGGATGACTCGTGTAAACAGCTTGTAGATGACAGACAACAGGCAGATGGGGCGATAGTTGCCGATGTCGTGAATGTCTCCTTTCTTGAACAGTAGAACTGTCCTGCTGGTTTTCCATTGGGAGGGCACCTTGCATTCGGACAGGTAGCGTGTGAAGAGCCGAGCTAGTGTATTGAAGAGTACCGACAGCAGATTCTTCAGGTGTTCGGGTCTGACTTTGTCTGGGCCTGGTGCTGTTCCCTTCTTTACTGACGAGATGGCATGTCGGATTTCAGAAGGGAGAACGTTTTGTATAAATTTATACACCTTTTGTATAAATTCTGAAATACAGTTCCTCTCAGATGCCCTTTCCCCATGCTGTATAGGAGTTGCAGGGGATCTTCAGGTTTGGCTGAAGATCTTGGGTGGGGTGATATTAACATTTCAATGGCACTAGTTGAGTTCCTGGAAGAAGAAAACCTAAAAAGAATTGGTCTTAACTGCTATCTATTGATGTGGGCCAGTCAGAGTTGAAAAGAGTTAAAACAGTGGCCCTCTCTTCCTCTTCACTCTCTTCCTCTTCTCTTCCATGGATGCTCTCTGCATCTGCTCTCCTTCTCTCCATTCATCTCCCAGTTGGGCTTCAGCATGTGGTAGCAGCCATCTTGGTCTAGGATTCTAAACCTACAAGTGGCCTGGGCCCTAATAGGAAACTAGAGTCTGTAATTTTCCTGTTACTGGATCATGTACTAGAACATGTGATAGTAAAAGCCATTTGAAACTTGGTGGATTCTTGAGTCTTTCTTTGTCCACTGGCTGCTGATACCCTGGGGCAGAAGGGGACCCTACTCTGCTCCCTGATTTTGTCGGAGAATCCATCATTCTTAAATGAACATATAACTATCTTCTAAGACCATAATGCACTAAAAGTCGAATTGGAGAATAAAAAACAGAATTGGAGAATAAAAATATTTTAAAAAGTAAATGAATAAAGATTACATGATCATATCAATAGATGCAGGGAAAGCATTTGATAAGATCAAGCACCCATTCATCATAAAAGCATAGAACCAAATGGTAGTATAGAACTGGGAGTGCCACGGGAGAGCTGTTAGCAGCCTTCCTGTTGTATCTTTGACTGTGTTCCAAGCATAACTGGCTCAGCTCTTCACATGCTACCTGTCTAAATGCAAGATTTACTCCCAATGTAAAACCAGCAGGAGTGTTCTACAGTTCAATAAGGGAGGGGCCGGAGTGATGGTCCAATGGGGGTAGGACATTTGCCTTTACACGAAAAGCCGGTGCCAGTCCGGGGTTCGATCTCCGGCATCCCATATGGCCCTCCTAGCACTGCCAGGAGTAATTACTGAGTGTAGAGCCAGGGAGAAACCCCTGAGCATTGCTGGGTGTGACCCCCAAAAATGAAGGGAGACATACACAACATTGGCAACTATCTCATATCTGCCTGTTGTCTGGAAACAACCTAAATGCCCGAGAATAGAGTACTGGCTAAAGAAACTGTGGTTCATCTACACTATGGAATACTATGCAGCTGTCAGAAAAGATGAAATTATGAAATTTACCTGCAAATGGATGGACATGGAGATTATCATGCTGAGTGAAATTAGTCAGAAGGAAAAGGACAGATATAGAATGACTGCATTCATTAATAGGATATAAATAGATACCAGTGTTTTACTAAATGTGTGAAATGGCAACGGCAGATTAAAACTCACCATTGAATATACACAAAGAGACTTAAGTGATAAACTCTAAATATCTGCAGGGCTAGTCACAATGTGTAAAAGAGGAGGGACAGAGATGCAGAGACAGAGAGAGAGAGAAGACAGAGAGAGAAAGAGAGGAAACAGGGCTACCTGCTATTGAGGCAGCCTGGTGGTGGGTGGGAGGGGATAGGGTACATTGGTGGTAGAAATGGGGCACTGGTGGAGGGATGGGTGCTGGAATACTGTATTACCAAGAAACAATTATGAACACCTTTGTAACTGTATGTCTCATGGTGGTATAATAAAAAAAAAAAAAGAAAATTATATGGAGATCTCTCAGTAAACTTAGGCCTGAGCTGCTATAGGAACCAACAATTATGCTTTGGGGCATCTACCTCCAGGACAGAAACACATTCCTTCAGAAGGATGTATCCACACAGTGATTTGCTGTAGCACACAATGCTGTGAGATCTGGAACCCACCTAGATGTCCGATGACCGGTGAATGGGTCATGAATATGTGGGATACGTACATGAAGATCCGGGTTTTAAAATAACTAGGTCAGGGAATTAAATGACCTAAAAGGGAGGCTGCCTAGATAACCCCGATCCCTGAGTACAGGGAAGACAAGGAAAGAAATAAAGAAGGGGATGGGAGAAGAGACAGGTGAGAAGTATCAGGAAGCAGGGCCGAAGGGGGTCAGGTACAAGGTGCTGTTCAGCTAAATATCCAAACCACTGAGTCAACAACACTGAAATCCTAGACCCAAACAGTAACAACTAGGCTTGAAAAGGTGCTGTCAATAGGGAAGGCTGAGGGCTGAAGATGGAGGGGGGGGGAACGACCCAGGAACCCTAGAGAGAAGAAGACACTGGAGGTGGGTTTGGTACAGGAACACAGCATGACTGAGATCAACAGTGAGTGACTTGGTCATCACGGTGCCTCAAAAAAAAAAGGAAACTTTATTCTCTGTACAATAATAAAACTCAAGATACCTCTATCTTGGAGATTCCTCTGGGCTCAGCCCTCAGAGAAGCCCATGTTCTCTCTTGGACATGTGTCTCACTCTCTCATTCTCTCTTCCCTGCTAGTTCCCTCAATTCTCACTCCAAGAAACAAAACCCAAATCTAAGTACAATTCACTGTCTTCTCATTAGCACCCCAATTTTTACTGAAATCTATTCATGCACTGAGACTGCAAGGTTCTTCACAAGCCCTGCTGATCTCTCTGCACTCTGGCAGTGAGAATGACAGAGTATTCTGGGTTTCTGGATCGAAAAAACAAGCTTGCTGTGAAGGTCAATGTCAGTACAAGCTTCTCCATGAAGCTGAAAGCAGATTCACCACTGTCAAGCACTAAGCATCTTAAGTAGAGATAAAAGGTGAGGCCCAAGAAACCAGACCTTAGGGAATAATCATATTCTGCCCTTGTTTTTCCTTGTGGTTCAGCCAATTAAAAGAAACTACATTAAAAAAGAAAAATGGTACACACTTGGTCTGATGCAAAATTTCCCCAGTTAAGTGGGACACAGAATACTATAAAAGACAGTATGAACTATTTTCTTTTATCAGAAGGGGTGAGTGTTGGGATCACACCTGAGAGTGCACTGGATTACTCATGACTCTCTGCTCAGATGTCACTTATAACAGTGCTCAGGGGACTATATCCAATGCTAGGGTTTAAGCCAGGCTGGGCTACATGCAAGGCAAATGCCTTAACCCCTGTACTAACTCTGGCCCTGGTCCTTCTTCAAGTCTCTAAGTTTCCGAGTCTGACCTCATGAGGTTCAAGATCAAAAACCTGAATTTCTACCACCCAGAAGTCAAACACTACAGTTACAATGATTTTGAAGACACAGTTTTGTGTTTCTCTTAATTGTTTTTGCCCACTTTAATTGAGCAGGAAAACTATTTTCACTTGATAAGTGAAGAAAAAACGCAGATTTTGGACCCTAAACCTCAATATATTGTGCTCAGAATCTACAGAGACAGTGCAGGGATTGAGGCACTTGTCTTGCATGTGGCCAACCCCGGCTCATCCCCAGCACATCCCCAAGCACTGTCAAGGGTCATTGGTGAGCACAGAGCCAGGAGAAGTCTCTAGCACAGGCAGGAAGGGATGCAGAAAATAGGGAAATGAAAGAAAGAGGGAAATGAAGGAGAGTAGGAAATGGGCCGGAGAGATAGCCCAGCGGTAGGGCGTTTGTTTTGCACAAGGCCGGCCTGTGCCGGCCCGGGTTCGATCCCCAACATCCCATATGGTCCTCCGTGAGGGCAGAGCCAGGAGAAACCTCTGAGCATCGCCGGGTTGACCCAAAAAGGAAAAGATGGAAAAAGACTCACAATTAATAAACAGGCTACAAGAGATAATCAGGATGAAGCCATAGGAACAACATATGGATCACTGGGGTCCCAGAAGGGCAAGAAGAAAACCCGATGAAGAAGAAATTGTCAAAACCATCATTGCTGAGAAGTTCCCCAAAATGAAGAATACATGCTTCAGGTTGCCCGTGGCATACCAGCTAAAAAGAAACCGCCAGTAAAATTACTCCAATGAATTTTGTCATTCTAATTAGAATGACAAAAACTATAGATTGAGATAGAATACTGAAAGCAGCAAGATCAAAGAAAGAAATCACATACAAAGGAGCATCCCTAAGATTTACAGCAGACTTCTCAGTTGAAACACTCTGAACTGAAAACAATGGTGGGGGTATTATGAAAAGGCTCAATGAACTGCAGGCCTCACCAAGAATTCTTTACCTGGCTAGACTCATATTCAGATGTGAAAAAAAGATAGACAACTTCATGGATAAACAACTCAGGAACCTCAAAGACACAAAATAAACTTTAAAAGAAGACTGAAGGATCTGCTGTAAAATAAAACAGAACCCAAAAGTACAAAAAAGTTTGAACAGAAAGAGGCCACAAAGTTCCATGACAATAATCTCTCTCAATGTCAATGGTCTAAATGCACCAATTGAGACAAAGAGTGGCAAAATGGATTAAAAACTTAAATCCAATATTCTGCTGCCTACAAGAAACACATCTGAATAATCAGACTAAACACAGACTCAAAGTCAAAGACTGGATGACTATATTTTACACAAACAACTCCTCCAAAAAAAGGCTGGTGTGGCCATACTACAGATATACTACAATATAGACTGCAGACTGAATTAGGTTAGAAGGGACAATTTCTTAATAATTGAGAGGTATTTATATTAGAAAGAAATCACGCCACTAAACATTACGCACCCAATGAGGAGCCAGCAAAATACTTAAAAAAACTGCTACTAGACCTCAAAGACGACATTAATAGTAGCACAATAATAGTTGGAAAATTCAATACTGCTTTATCAACTATCGATAGATCAACAAGAATGAAATTTATCAAGGAAGTAGTGACCCTGAAGGAGGAAATGGAAGAAAGAGAGCTGGTTGATATATACAGGGATTTTCCTTGCCAAAAATCTGAATACACATTTTTCTCCAGTGCACATGAACATTCTCCAAGATAGACCATATACTGAGCAACAAAGCATACCTAAATAAAATAAAAGATAGAAATTGTGTCAACTAGCTTTTCACACCATGATGCACTGAAAATAGAAGTTAACCATACACAGAAGCAGGGAGTCAAAACAAGCACCTGGAAACTGAACAGCTTTTTCAGTTTCCAGAAAAACAACCAAAGGATTATATAAGTTATCAAACAGGAAAAAAAGATTCCTGGAAACAAATGAAAATGAACACACCAACTATCAGAACTTGTGGGATACAGTGAAAGAAGTGTTAAGAGGGACGTTCATAGCTCTGCAAGCTTTCATCAGGAAAGAAGAAAAGGCCCACATAAATAACCTGACGTCACAGCTCAAAATATTAGAAAAAGACCAACACAAGGAGCCCATCCCAGGCAGAAAGAAGGAAAAATTAAACTTAGAGAGGAAATCAATGAGCTGGAGACCCCTAAAAAATCCAAAAGATTAATGAATCCAAGAGCTGGTTCTTGGAAAAAACAAACCAGAACGACAAACCACTTACAAGATTTGTAAGGACAGGGAAAGAGAGAACCCAAATAAACAGAATCAGAAATGAATATTGGGACAACACAACAGAAACCCCAGAAATCCAAAAGATCATCAGCGTTTACTTGGAATTGTTTTCTTAATATCCCTTTCTTCTCTTTCATTATTTGTATATATGAAAACCACTGACTTTTAGGCATTGATTTTGTACCCTGCCTCTCTTCTATATGCAGAGCTTATTTTAGGAAAAACCTTTTAGAGCTGCACTGGATTCCTGAGTGTTTATCCATTCCCTGCTGGCTTCACAGGTAGAAGGGAAACTCATTTCCTGATACCATTGGGGACAACAGAAGCTCCCAGACACATTCTCAACACTGTACAGGGCACTCAAGAAAGACCCCATAAGTATTGATAAAACACTCCATTACCATTAAGTCTAAAGGAAAATTTCCTCATTAACCAGAGACTCATGTTATCTTCCTGGTATAGTCAGTGAGAAAAAGACAAGAGAAGGAAAACACACATTATTCTTAATCTTCTATAGCAGAATGGATTTGTGTATTGATTGAACCCATTTGTAACTCCCTTTGTACAGTTCTCTCTCTCTCTCTCACACACACACACAGTTTCAACTATGGAATGTAGGAGGAGATACTAGGACCACCCAAAGCCACGGATTAAGTTGATGTGGTGAGAGATGCAGGGATTCTTGAAAGTCTCATCATTAGTTTGAAGAGGGCCCAGGACCTAAGAGAACTCTGTGCTCAAAGCAGAGGTCCTGGTTTCCCCTCCCCTCATCAGCGAGGTGTGTTGACTGTGTAGATGTAAATGTGTGTGACCAGCACCCAGAGAAGAGGGTGAGCAGTCCCTGTGCAGTGGGGCTATAGAGATCTCGTTATGAAGCCATAATTAGACTACCAGGAAGTGACCTCAGGTTGACCATGATGTCATATAGAACTTGGAACCCTGGTCACCAGGCACCCACATTATATAAACTGAAGTTTACTCAGTTCACTGCTGGTAAAGCAGAGGAACTAACAATGTTTTGTTGTTTTCCCAGATCCCAAGGCTGTGACCTAAAGTGCCGTAAGAGCAACATAGTGAAAAGAGTGAGAACATGGGTAAGGACCCGGTGCAGACGCTCACGGAATAGTTCACTGACAACAACAGAGGTTGCACGGGAAGCTCAGGTCAGTCGGGATACCACACTGATGCCAATGCGGTACTCTGCAGCCTCTCCCCAAGTGTGTGTTCACACGTCTAAGCTGTGTTTGTGTGAGTGTATGTGTTTTTGTGTTTGTGTTCGGGCGGTGAGGTCCTACACTGAACAAGAGTGACCGGGACGAGGTCAGGGAGTACAGGAAAGTGCCGTTTGGTCAAGATTTGTCTTAAATTCTAAGTGTGTCATGTTTACCCCTGGATGACCCTATAGCAGCTGTGCAGGGATCTGGGGAGTCCACGGTCAGCAGCAGTGGTGTCAATGTAATAGGCATGAGTGCTGAGCTTCTGCTGGCCATCAAGGCTACACAAATGTAGAAGAGGAACTTGCCACTGAGGTCAACCAGTCCTTCAATTCCAGCATGGGGTTCCCCAGCACTAGTGATATCCAGAAGAGGCCAGGGACTAAAGAAAAGACTGGATCACAAAGGGGATGGTGCTAATTATGATGTGTTGGTTCTTTCAAAGGCAGGGAAGGAGTATAAAACCAAGGAGGCAGTAGCTTGTCAGAGCACGAGACTCAGATTCAGTTGCTCACCACAATCTGAAACAGTGTGTTCCATCCTGTTTTGATCACTATAGCTTTGTAGCATAGTTTCAAGTTAGTAATGATATACCTCTACCTTCTTATTTTTCACTAAGGCTTTTGCTATTTGGGGGTATTTTATGCTATCCAAACTAAAATATTGGCTGCTCTAAATGTTTGTAAGAACATCACCTAAACTTGGGGGGAGATTGCATTGAGTATTTATAGTAATTTAAGGTAGACTAGTCATTCAGAGTACTTATTCTTCTAATCGACCGAACATGGCCTATGTTCCCGTTGTTAATGCCATCTATCTCTTTATTTTTCTTTAATTAAAAACAGTAAAATTTACATAAATATTTACATAAATTTACATAAATATCATGTCTATGAAGTTATATAGAGTTGTTATAGGCATTCAGGATCATCGACACCCACCCTGGAGCAGTTTCTTCCTCAATCCGGCCCAGGTATGCTGGTCCAGAGACTCTCAGACATGGGGCAGAGCGGTTCCTTGCTCTCCCTGTGCCCAGCCGTTCATGAGGCAGTCGGGAGGCATGGTGGGTTCCAGCCTTGGCCCACCACCCCGGTAGAACCTCACAACAAGCCAGACGACCCCCACCCACTCCATGGGCGCCGCCATTTTCCACATTGGACTTCCCTCTCATCAGAACTCCACCCAGCCGACCAGCCCATCACAGCCCGGATCATCGACACCCACCCTGGAGCAGTTTCTTCCTCAATCCGGCCCAGGTATGCTGGTCCAGAGACTCTCAGACATGGGGCAGAGCGGTTCCTTGCTCTCCCTGTGCCCAGCCGTTCATGAGGCAGTCGGGAGGCATGGTGGGTTCCAGCCTTGGCCCACCACCCCGGTAGAACCTCACAACAAGCCAGACGACCCCCACCCACTCCATGGGCGCCGCCATTTTCCACATTGGACTTCCCTCTCATCAGAACTCCACCCAGCCGACCAGCCCATCACAGCCCGGATCATCGACACCCACCCTGGAGCAGTTTCTTCCTCAATCCGGCCCAGGTATGCTGGTCCAGAGACTCTCAGACATGGGGCAGAGCGGTTCCTTGCTCTCCCTGTGCCCAGCCGTTCATGAGGCAGTCGGGAGGCATGGTGGGTTCCAGCCTTGGCCCACCACCCCGGCAGAACCTCACAACAAGCCAGACGACCCCCCACCCACTCCATGGGCGCCGCCATTTTCCACATTGGACTTCCCTCTCATCAGAACTCCACCCAGCCGACCAGCCCATCACAGCCCGGATCATCGACACCCACCCTGGAGCAGTTTCTTCCTCAATCCGGCCCAGGTATGCTGGTCCAGAGACTCTCAGACATGGGGCAGAGCGGTTCCTTGCTCTCCCTGTGCCCAGCCGTTCATGAGGCAGGCGGGAGGCATGGTGGGTTCCAGCCTTGGCCCACCACCCCGGCAGAACCTCACAACAAGCCAGACGACCCCCCCACCCACTCCATGGGCGCCGCCATTTTCCACATTGGACTTCCCTCTCATCAGAACTCCACCCAGCCGACCAGCCCATCACAGCCCGGATCATCGACACCCACCCTGGAGCAGTTTCTTCCTCAATCCGGCCCAGGTATGCTGGTCCAGAGACTCTCAGACATGGGGCAGAGCGGTTCCTTGCTCTCCCTGTGCCCAGCCGTTCATGAGGCAGGCGGGAGGCATGGTGGGTTCCAGCCTTGGCCCACCACCCGGCAGAACCTCACAACAAGCCAGACGACCCCCACCCACTCCATGGGCGCCGCCATTTTCCACATTGGACTTCCCTCTCATCAGAACTCCACCCAGCCGACCAGCCCATCACAGCCCGGATCATCGACACCCACCCTGGAGCAGTTTCTTCCTCAATCCGGCCCAGGTATGCTGGTCCAGAGACTCTCAGACATGGGGCAGAGCGGTTCCTTGCTCTCCCTGTGCCCAGCCGTTCATGAGGCAGTCGGGAGGCATGGTGGGTTCCAGCCTTGGCCCACCACCCGGTAGAACCCTCACAACAAGCCAGACGACCCCCACCCACTCCATGGGCGCCGCCATTTTCCACATTGGACTTCCCCTCTCATCAGAACTCCACCCAGCCGACCAGCCCATCACAGCCCGGATCATCGACACCCACCCTGGAGCAGTTTCTTCCTCAATCCGGCCCAGGTATGCTGGTCCAGAGACTCTCAGACATGGGGCAGAGCGGTTCCTTGCTCTCCCTGTGCCCAGCCGCTCATGAGGCAGTCGGGAGGCATGGTGGGTTCCAGCCTTGGCCCACCACCCCGGTAGAACCTCACAACAAGCCAGACGACCCCCACCCACTCCATGGGCGCCGCCATTTTCCACATTGGACTTCCCTCTCATCAGAACTCCACCCAGCCGACCAGCCCATCACAGCCCGGATCACCGACACCCACCCTGGAGCAGTTTCTTCCTCAATCCGCCCAGGTATGCTGGTCCAGAGACTCTCAGACATGGGGGCAGAGCGGTTCCTTGCTCTCCCTGTGCCCAGCCGCTCATGAGGCAGTCGGGAGGCATGGTGGGTTCCAGCCTTGGCCCACCACCCCCGGCAGAACCTCACAACAAGCCAGACGACCCCCCACCCACTCCATGGGCGCCGCCATTTTCCACATTGGACTTCCCCTCTCATCAGAACTCCACCCAGCCGACCAGCCCATCACAGCCCGGATCATCGACACCCACCCTGGAGCAGTTTCTTCCTCAATCCGCCCAGGTATGCTGGTCCAGAGACTCTCAGACATGGGGCAGAGCGGTTCCTTGCTCTCCCTGTGCCCAGCCGCTCATGAGGCAGGCGGGAGGCATGGTGGGTTCCAGCCTTGGCCCACCACCCCGGCAGAACCTCACAACAAGCCAGACGACCCCCACCCACTCCATGGGCGCCGCCATTTTCCACATTGGACTTCCCTCTCATCAGAACTCCACCCAGCCGACCAGCCCATCACAGCCCGGATCATCGACACCCACCCTGGAGCAGTTTCTTCCTCAATCCGGCCCAGGTATGCTGGTCCAGAGACTCTCAGACATGGGGCAGAGCGGTTCCTTGCTCTCCCTGTGCCCAGCCGTTCATGAGGCAGTCGGGAGGCATGGTGGGTTCCAGCCTTGGCCCACCACCCCGGTAGAACCTCACAACAAGCCAGACGACCCCCCACCCACTCCATGGGCGCCGCCATTTTCCACATTGGACTTCCCTCTCATCAGAACTCCACCCAGCCGACCAGCCCATCACAGCCCGGATCATCGACACCCACCCTGGAGCAGTTTCTTCCTCAATCCGCCCAGGTATGCTGGTCCAGAGACTCTCAGACATGGGGCAGAGCGGTTCCTTGCTCTCCCTGTGCCCAGCCGTTCATGAGGGGCAGTCGGGAGGCATGGTGGGTTCCAGCCTTGGCCCACCACCCCGCAGAACCTCACAACAAGCCAGACGACCCCCACCCACTCCATGGGCGCCGCCATTTCCCACATTGGACTTCCCTCTCATCAGAACTCCACCCAGCCGACCAGCCCATCACAGCCCGGATCATCGACACCCACCCTGGAGCAGTTTCTTCCTCAATCCGGCCCAGGTATGCTGGTCCAGAGACTCTCAGACATGGGGCAGAGCGGTTCCTTGCTCTCCCTGTGCCCAGCCGTTCATGAGGCAGTCGGGAGGCATGGTGGGTTCCAGCCTTGGCCCACCACCCCGGCAGAACCTCACAACAAGCCAGACGACCCCACCCACTCCATGGGCGCCGCCATTTTCCACATTGGACTTCCCTCTCATCAGAACTCCACCCAGCCGACCAGCCCATCACAGCCCGGATCATCGACACCCACCCTGGAGCAGTTTCTTCCTCAATCCGGCCCAGGTATGCTGGTCCAGAGACTCTCAGACATGGGGCAGAGCGGTTCCTTGCTCTCCCTGTGCCCAGCCGTTCATGAGGCAGTCGGGAGGCATGGTGGGTTCCAGCCTTGGCCCACCACCCCGGTAGAACCTCACAACAAGCCAGACGACCCCCCACCCACTCCATGGGCGCCGCCATTTTCCACATTGGACTTCCCTCTCATCAGAACTCCACCCAGCCGACCAGCCCATCACAGCCTGCGCGCTACAAGCGGCCGCGGTTCATCAATAAAGGCTTTATTTGGAGGTGTTTATAGAGTATGCCTCCCGCACGGCAAGCCTAGCAAGCTGCTCGTGTTGTATTTGATATGCCAAATGCCAGTAACAATTATATTAGATCATTCTCATGACCTAATATAATGGTTTGAGGCTCTTTATGTTCCTGTACCAAGCCGATGCCCTTGGCTCTACAGCATGTGACAGGACATATTGAGATATTACTGGTGCCCGCTCTAGCAAATAGATGATTAACGGGAAGATCGTGATCGTGATCGTGATAGATTAAACCTCTCTATTATCTCTTGAACTCTTCTCCTAATTTCTCTATTTCCCATCTCTGGAGGGACCCTGAATTGAAACACAACATCTTTCCCGTTGGGTCTCAGTTTCTTCATTTGTAGATTGGAATGACTTGCATTCATGGAGTCTATAGACACAATATCATGTATGCCTAGACTGGTTTTATGTTCCCTCTAAGAAAGAATTATTTTTATTTCAAGGCATAATATGAAGTGATTTGAAGAACATAATCTTGCTGCTTGAGCACGCCTGCTTTTCTTCTACTGTTTAATTTTTGGGAATAATGAAGTTAGGATAGTAACTGTCACTTTCCTCTCCTCAGATTTGGTGGTGAGAGTCATGCTTATGTGGATTTAGGTGGTTTTGAAAAGTAGAGGTAAAACATAATTGCTACTTTGGTGAGCTATTAGCTCAACTTGTCTGTCCCTGGTCGCTGGCATCCTGGCAACCCTCAGCCAGATATTCATGCCCTTGGCATACCTCTGATTGGTTGCCGCTGGGGTTCCCCAACAATAACAGGAGACGAGTTCCCTTCTACCTTTGAGGACAGTGGGGATGGATGAAAACTGAGGAGTCAAGCAGAGTTTCAAAAGGCTTTTACTAATTCATAATGAAACAAGCTCTTTATCTTGTGATCCAAGATAATAGGATGCCCCATACCTCTAGCTCTTGATCACAACTTAGACCATGCACCTGGGCCCACGTTCCCACCAGAGTGAATCTTAGTACCTCAAGTCAGTCCCCTTATATGTCCAAAAGTAATCCTATCTTCAGGGAGGGTAATCTCAACAAAGATCAATGAATCAGCTTCTAGGTGTAGAAGTAGAATGGTACCACAGTTGTTTCAGCTCTAAACAAATAGTTATCCCAGGGACTAGTCCCTTTCTCTCAGATTACCTTTTATGTCAAAATGCTGGGGGGAGAGAGAGAGAGATGGTATAAAGAAATGCATATCAATGGATGTAAATTTCTGGGAGATACATCATAATTTCATATGTTTCATGTAATCTAGATGGTACCCACAAGGTCCATCTATATTCTGTTCTGCATCAAGGTAATTCTGAGTGTCTTGTCCTCTGTTTCCTGAAAGGGTCCTGCTAGCCTGCTTGAAGGCAAACTAGCATGATCCTTCCTTTAATCTTAAAGGATAGTCTAGTGTGGCCAGGGTGGTCTCCTGGTAAATTCTAATTGTCCCATGCTGGGACCAGTGGGTATTAAGAGGAATTGTGTCCAATCTAGATAACATTAAATCATAGTAGAGATTATAGTAATATTTCAGAAGTTACTGATTCAGAGTCCAAATGACTCCTGTAATGGCTACACCCTCTTTCAGTGTTTACAGAGAGAGAGATCTCATTAGCATTAGCGTGAACCCTGGCTTAAGAACATGTAAATAACTTAAACTCTAAATAGATTAAACAACAAATCTCCGAAGCTAGCTAGGCCTTGTCATCCAACATACCTCTACCCTGATTCTTTGCCTGTTTTGTTGGATGTGCTCACTATCTTCTCATCTAGACCAAGAGATTATTTTGGTTGCACCCATTTCTTTTGGGAGCCCAGAAAGGTCTTGCTAAGTGTGACTTTTTACTCCAATAATTTGTTACCACATTTTTTTTCTAAAAAACACAAACATTAAATGGGTATTACACAGAATACTAGTGTACTTTTATTTATAATTAAAATTATCTATTATTTATATTTAATTACATTCAGATTATTGCTATATACTTTCAAAAACATTCCTGTGTCTGGCCACACCACCCCAACCCAACTCTCCACTGAGGTCTCCTCTAACCTCAGAAGCCAAATTTGTTTTCCTAACCTTGTTATCTATGATCATGTTACCCTATATATTATATTTAATATATAGATAAAAGTCATATATAATTTTGTTAAGGATTTTGTTAAGAGAAGATTATTGTTCTGCTTTATCTAGTTAGCATCATTGTAGCTAAAGGGATTTTTAAAGAGGCAGAGAAGACTGTGATAATGTAGACAGCCAGAGATTTGTAGATGCTTAGCTACTGTCTTTAAGGGGAAAAACAAGTCAGAGCATTTCTTTGAGTTTAGGCTTTCATCACCTTTAGAAGACTGGAAAAGCAAAGGAATAGATTTTCTCCTGGAATCTCCAGAAAGAGCACAGTACTGTCTACCTTTTGTTTTTATCCCAGTGAAACATATCAGATTTCTGGTCTCTGGAACTGTGAGCTAGATAGCTATTGTTTCATTTTATTGCTCTTATTATTTATTCATCATAGCATGGGTTACAATAATATTAATATTTATTTTTGCAGTGGCATACTATTGCTCACCACTGCCTTCAAATACAAAGTGCAAAACCCTTCTACTTCTGTCCCTAGTTGTTTCCTGGTTCACTCCAATCCCTCCCCACCTTTTACCCCCAAAGCCACCACACTTGCTACAAACTAGTGAATTGACTTTAACTGATGTAACATTATAGTATAATATTTTATAATTTCAGTTTTGCTTCACTATGTATTAATGTTTTTATATATCACATTAAGTTCTCCACTAAAAGTCCAGTTCTATCCTTTACCATTTAGTTGACCACTTTTACTAGGTTAATCTATCCTTTTTATCCTTCCATTCTGATAGCCACTAATTTGGTCTTATAATATAAATGTTAATCCTGTTTGATTCAGCCACTTTGTTTATCTGTATGCACATGAGTGAGATAATTGTATTTGCCTTTCATCAGCTAAATTCTTTCATTGAGTATCGTACTCAGATCTATCCATGCTGTGGCAAATGACATGGTATTGTCTTCTTTTATAGATGAGTTAATATTTCATCTTTTATATATACTTGTAAACAGGCATTCAGGCTGTTTTTAACTCTTGGCAATAGTAAGTTATGCTGCAATGAATGAAGGTGTAAATATTTCTTTTTAAAATCATACATTTGTATTTTTGATAATTATTTAGAGGCAGGATAACTAGATCCTATGCAATTTGAATTTTTAGGAAAATTAAAACCATTTCTAATATGACTGCACCAATTTACATTTGTGGTAACTTTGTATAGCAGCAGCAGAAAATCAATATGCCCTCTACCATTTAATCTATCAATTTTTATTTCAAAAGGTTTTATATGTTTGTAAATATTATACTGGTGGATGAATTTTATTCAGTAATTAAGCATAATTATCATTCACTGTATCACTGTCTTCCCGTTGTTCATCGATTTGCTCGAGCGGGCCCCAGTAACATCTCCATATGTCCTGTCTCATGCTAGTAGAGCCCAAGGGCATCTGCTTGCTCTAGGAACATAAAGAGCCACAATCCATTCTGGAATGAAGTCTATAATTGTTATTGGTATTTGGCATATCAAATACAACACGGGTAGCTTGCCAGGATCTGCCGTGCAGGTAGCATACTCTTGCAGTCATCGCTAAGTCCAGCATTTAATGATGAACGGACTGTGATAGGCTGGTCTGCTGGGTGGAGTTCTGATGAGAGAGAAGTCCGGATGTGGAAAATGGAGGCCCCTCATGGAGTGGGGGTCGTCTGGCTTATTACAAGGCTCTGCTGGGCTGGCAGGCCAGGGCTAGAACCTGCCATCTCTCCTGGGCTCCTTGTGAGCGGCTGGGCACAGGGAGATCTAGTAGCAGCTCTGCCCCATGTCTGTCTCTGGATCAGCATACCTGGGCCGGATTAAAAAAAGACTGCAGCCGGGTGGATTTCAATGAGCGGACTGTGATAGGCTGGTCTGCTGGGTGGAGTTCTGATGAGAGAGAAGTCCGGATGTGGGAAATGGAGGCCCTCATGAAGTGGGGGGGTCGTCTGGCTTGTTACAAGGCTCTGCTGGGCTGGCGGGCCAGGGCTAGAACCTGCCATCTCTCCTGGGCTCCTTGTGAGCGGCTGGGCACAGGGAGATCAAGTAGCAGCTCTGCCCCATGTCTTATCATTAATGAGAGTTTAATATTTGCTGATTATTTTGAGGTAGAACCAACATAGAATAAAATGAAAAATATTATTGTGCCTTTATTTAAGATACAAGAATTACTTAAACCTGTTCAATGCAGGAATTAAAGAAGAGAGATAATATAACTCATTACCATGCCACAAAATTTTCTTTGTTTCTTTCCAAAAAGCTCCTTTTTATACTTTAAGTTTCTTACTTTTTGCCTCTTTTACAAATTTATATAAATGGATGTGTACCATCTGCTTTTTTAGTATATGACTTCTTTCAAGATAATGTTTTTGAGGTTCATCCATGTTCTTGCAGGTATTAGTAGTTTGGCCCTTTTCAGTGATGAGTAGCATTCTCCACATGACTGTACCATGTTTATTTATTTCTACTCCATTTGATGGACAGGGCCATTTGTAGGTTTTGGTAATTATGAATGCTCATAGTTGATATGAACATTCTTGTTAGGTCTCTTTTATAGACATGTTCTTATTTTCTTTTGTAAATATCTATAACTGGGCAAGTACAATTTTGTTTTCTAAGAGATTTACAACACCAAATATTTGGTGTTGTACAATTCTATACTCTATATATCATTCAACTTTTAGTATTGGCAAGCTTGCTAATTTTAGCTATATTGGGAGTTGCATCATAATATCTCAGTGATTTTAACATCCATTGTCTTGATATTTAATGGTGTATGTTAGGGATATCTATCAAAAATAAAAGACCTAGCTTCTTATAAATTGAAAAAGTTGTCAAGTTTTAATTGAAATAGTTCTTGTATGAGAATACAAAAATAGTTACCTGGTTCAAAGTAATGAGGTTGAGGTTTAAAGAGAGTAAAGTTGAGATATGAGGAGAATCAGTCCGAGGTCAATAGCTCAGAGTTCTTTTCTGCTGCAAATGTCTACTTTCTCTACATGATTACCCACTTTGAGGATCACATGAAATGACCATTGAAATGTGAATTATTATTTGAAACTTGCTAAAATAAGAGCTGAGCAATTTTTTTTCCTTTTTGGAATATATTAAAACTATCTATCTATCTATCTATCTATCTATCTATCTATCTATCTATCTATCTATCTATCTATCTATCTATCTATCTATCTATCTATCTATCTATCTATCTATCTATCTATCTATCTATCTATCTATCTATCTATCTATCTATCTATCTATCTATCTATCTGTAGATTGATAGATCAATTAATCTATCGATCAATCTATCTATCATCTACTATGGGGGCAACACTCACCAGCAAGTGTTCAGGACTCACTTCTGGTTCCCTTAGAGCTGGCTCAGTAGTGTCTGGGGGACCATATGTGGTGCTGGCATCAAATCAAGCACTGTACTATCTCTCTAGTCTATCAATATTTCTTAAGTTGAATCTGAATGGCCTGCCAAGGATGGAACGTTTGCTAGTGTTCTTAGAGAAACGTTTATTGTTTGAATGTGGATGCCTGCATATTTATCAAACACGCCTAAGACTTCAAATTTTAAAGGAAAATACCAAATCTATATTTCAACCATTTCATTGAGACTCTTTTCAAATGGGAGAACATTTTTCTTGTATTATTTCTACTGAACACATGGCACTTTCTTTATTTAAGAAATTTCTCTTAGTATCTAGATTTGTCATGACCCTTCTGTACTACAGAAACTTAGCTCAAGGCAAAGCTTTACAGCTCAAAGTGCTCACAAATCTATTCTATCTTCTGCCAAAGTGAAGAAAAATTTAATTTTTAGAGGAAAAATATCTATATCTCCCTCCCTAGAGGGAGAATAATACATTTGAGAGAATAGAAGGATGTTTTCTACACCCTCTTCTTTTCTGAGCCCCTTCTGGTGGGTTTTTTTTTTTTTTTGTCTTGCTTCTCTTTGAACCCAACAGAGCTTTTTCCTTAAACAACAAATGCTCCTTTATCTCTCAGGTCAGCTTCCAGCTTCTCTCTTTAAAGAAATAGATTTCATATGTCAAGGCTAGAGGGGAAACTAGTACTTTTGTCTTTCCAAAATGCTTAAAGAAAAAGGAACAGTAGATATCAGGAGAATTTCCCCTAGGAGTTCAAATTGTTAGATCCCACTACTCGACCTTGAGGCCTAGGGTTTCATTTCTTGGGTGGCAATATGAAACTTTTCAGTTAACTTTGAGAGTGTTTTCTGAGAACTCCATGTGATGTGGGCTTATGCTTCAGTTTAGTTTGTGATCTAAATGTTAGGTTCTTAGAGTCTTCAGTCATGTTCTGAAAATCTCTTCTCAGCTAAAAAATTCTGACTTTTGATCAATAGTGTGCTTCTTAACCTTTCAGTCTTGACTTCTACGTGCAGTGTGCATACTTAATTGGTGTGTGTGTGTGTGTGTTTGTTTGTGTGTGATGGGGTGAAAATAATAGCTGTGAAGATATATGCCTTTCTTAATGATTTTCAGGTTATGAAACATGACAACAAATCATTGAGAAAATTTCAAAAAGGGGGAGGCCTGTTAAAAAATAACTAATCTGGGTCTTGAGCAATAGCCCAGCAGGTAGGACATTTGCCTTGCACGTGACTGGCCCATACCGGCCTGGGTTCGATCTCCAGCATCCCATATGGTCCCCAAGCACCACCAGGAGTAATTCCTGAGTGCAGAGCCAGGAGTAACCCCTGAGCATTGCCGGGTATGACCCCAAAAGCAAAAATAATAATAATAATAATAATAATAATAATACTATAATCTGCACTTAAAGAAAATGACTTATTTTTCAAAATTGATTCTGAATAGCAGAGCTAAATAGACTTACTGTACCTAGATAGGATTCTCTCAGATTAATGGATAACACAGGACTCCATTTTGTCTGGAATGAACTGCATACTTAAAGCTAAAGTAGAAATGCCTAAATATAAAATTTCTGGAAATTCAATAATTTGGTTCTTATTTAGAATGGCAAAAATTATAATGATGATCTACAGATAGATATGTAAATTGATATATTAAATATTAGAAATTTTTGAATTTATAAATGCGTATATTTAAATTCTTGTTCTATCAGTTTGTATTTCTGTGAAATAGTAAAATCATTATATACTTACAAGTGTAGACTGGGTAACTTGTAACTTGTAACACTTGTCTTCCCGTTGATCATTGATTTGCTCGAGCGGGCACCAGTAGCATCTCCATATGTCCTGTCACATGCTAGTGTAGCCCAAGGGCATCTTCTAGCTCCAGGAACATAAAGAGGCTCAAACCATTCCTTCAGGTCATGGGAATGAGGTCTATAATTGTTACTGGTATTTGGTATATCAAATACCACACAGGTAGCTTGCCAGGCTCTGCCATGTGGGTAGGATACTCTTGTAGTCACCTCTAATCTCGAGCATATATTGATGAAACATAGGCTAGATATTTTCTTGTATTGCTCCAATTTCAAATTTTCTGTTTAGTCATTTCACTAGGTAAATTGTACCTAGTGCCTAATGATTACATAGGCAACATATATTAATCACTGGAAATTAAAATAAAAAGGAATTAAATTTTCTTTCTGAGCTATCAAATATAAGTGAAAGTCTACTGGATCAGAGAAATGAATTATTGTCACCTTGCAAAGATGATGTGACTCTGGTTGCAGGAGTGCTAGATCAATATTTGATTGACACTATTCATTTGTGTGAAAAGCCTTTATTATCTCATATTTGAACAAATGCCAGGAATTGTATTCCTGATCATCTATTTGTTTTCTTTATTCAACTCCCATTTACCCCAAGGGGCAGAAATTTTATATAAAGTGTTCATTTCACTTTATTTTTCCCAAGAAGATACAGATAGAACCAGGGGTGTAAGGACAGAAAAACATCTAATAGCTGATAGATTAATGCTCTGACTCCTAGGATTTGTGTGTGTGTGTTTTTTTTGTGTGTGTGTGTGTATATATGTATGTGTGTGTGTGCATGGACACACACACACGCAGCTGTGCTCAAGGTTTACTCCTGGCTCTTTACTGCTGGATCAGTCCTGGTGAGCTCAGGGAATTGTGTAACTCTAAAGGGTCATAAGGGTCAAATATGGGTCAGATGTATACAAGGCAACACCTTAGCCACTGTACTATCTCTTCTACCTCTCTGACTCCAATTTTTCCCCAGACAAGGCACCTTATCTCATGTCTGGGACATGATGCTTAGACTGTACTTTTATGTTACCCAAGTCTTGAGAAAAAAAAATTTATTCCCTTCATAGAACCTAAACCAAGAAGACTCCCTTTTTTTCTGGCCTTCTAATTTGACATACCACCCCTATCGATGGTGACTACATAATATTTAGGTCAGAAGATGTCTAAGAGATGGGAATATTAGCAGTAAAAGTCACTTCCTAAGATATATTTTAAAGTATTGTCTTTCCATTCATATAAAGAATATATCAGTGACTGTTTGAGGGTGTTTGAAGATTGGAGGTGAGATGATTTCTAGGGGACTGTGACAGTAGGAAAAATACACAAACCTGACTGATTCATGTGAGACCAGTTCTCTTGGTCTTTTTAGAACTTACTGCTTTTATTATGTGACAAATGCAACATTTGATCATAAACTGCTGATACTAAATTTTTTTTTGCCACCTCCGAGGTTGGTGGCATGCAAGACAAACACCCCCATTGTGCAATTGCTCAAGTCCCACTGCTGATACTATTACATCACAATATTGACTTCCCTTGTTCTGGTTTTTCCACTGAAAGCATTTTTCAGACAACTTCATTTCCATTTAACTTGCTTTCAGGGAAACAGTGAATTGATCAGAGAACCATGTAAATATTTACACCTTATGATATATAAGGTTCTTATTTTTTATTATTTGGATTTTGGGTCACATCTGGTAATACTCACAGATTATATTCTTGGTAATGCTCGGGACACCATAGGTAATACTAAGAACCAAGTGCCCTACCCACAGTACAGTCTCTTTAGCCAAGATTCCTACTTTAAATGAATGCAGTGGCTTCCTAATTGAGTTTATGCTTATAAAATACATTGTATAGTACATTATATATTGCTTATATCATACAGTATGTCTAATGTAGACATATATCATGCATTTTCTTTGCTTTTTTAGGGGGTCACACCTGGCAAATGCTTAGAGGTCACTCCTGGCTCTGAACTCAGGAATTACTCTTGGCGGTGCTCAGGGAACCATATGGGATGCCGGGATCGAACACATATCGGCTACATGCAAGGCAAACTCCCTACCCACTGGACTATCCTCTGACCCCTACATCATGTGCTTGTCAATGCATATATATCTTACCCTCATCACCTATCTGATTTACATTATTGAGTTCCTCCATCAATATTTGATCTTTTGGGTTAAAATGTGACTCAGGAGAAAGTAGTTTAATGTGACTATCCAGAGAGCAGAAAGTGAAAATACCAGAGTGGCTGCTAAATCAATTCTTGTGTCAGTAAAGGGCAGCTCAGTGACTTTCTAAAGAAGTCTGTATTTATGACTCTGCCACCTGAATCTTGGAGCAACTGTCACTGACCTTTGCAAATGTACCTCCTCATCCCGGTCTTTAGTCCTTGTGCTGTTTTTCCTTCCAGGTTTTTGGACTGCTCTATCTCTATTCAGTCTACTACTACCATTGTGTACATCAGTTTATTTACTTTTCCAAAAATCTGTTTTGTAGATGGAATTGTGTTCTTTTAGCAAGTATGTTGATGTCTAACCCACTTCTTCAGAATGTGACCTTATTTAGATGTTGGGTCTTTAAAGAAGTAAGCAATATAAAAAGAGGTCATTAGTATGGACTCTAATATAATGTGACTGGGGCTGCCATATAAAAGGGCATTTGGAAACAGAAACAAATATGCACAGAGGGGAAATTTTGAATTTGGATAAGACTTATCGGAGAACTTCATGCAAAGAAGTTAGAAATTGAGTTAACCATCTACAGATTGCCAGTAAATTTCTGGAAGCTGGTAGAGTAGCAGGGATCGGCCTTTCCGTCAGCTTCCTCAGATAGAAACAAACTACCAATATTTTGATTTAGGGTTTCTGGCCTCTAGAGTTGTGAGATAATAATAGATGTGTTTGTTTAGATCAGTTAGTTTTATGTACTTTGTTATGGCAGCACTAGCAAATGAAGACACACTATGAGAATAGTATATATAATGGCTCATTTTGCAGATGACGAAAAAACTTAGGATGAAAAATTTAGAGACTTACCTAGCTGATAAATGCTTGTGAACTCACTCTGCTTTTACTATCGTGTATTTACCCATTTGGTTTCTTTTCGTTTCTAGGGCTGTTTAGAATTTTCTTCGCTGCTTTTATCAGGCAAACTATTGCTTCTTCTGTATTCACAGCACTTAGTCTTGGACCTGCCCAGAGTTACACAGTCATTGCAGTACAGACAGGAGAAAGTCCACCTCTGGGCTTTGTTCAGCTCTGCTGGCACTTTGAACCTTAGGTTCACAGAGCATTTAGAAATTCTGTAGTATGTAGATATAGTCAACTAGTCTGCTTCCAAGCATCTACATATGAATCATTGGTGAGAGGAGACAGAATTAGAATAAATATATATCTGATCATATTAAACTCTTGATCATATTCTCACCCTGTTGACTGAAACTATAACTGAGTCACATATGTGTATATTATACATAAATGGATGCACATGGAAAATATACAGACAGGTTATTGGGTGAGATACCCAATGTGTGTGTATGAGAGAGAGAAAGAGAGAGAGGAGAGAGAGATGGAACGAGTTAGTTATTTATGGCAAAGACATGCTTATGGGGGACCTATATACTTATTTATATTATGAACATGTACTCATGGGGTATATAAAAATAATCACTTAAATATTCAAGGTAACACTGAAGAGTCATAGCATTTGGAGAAATCATCTTCCTCCTATTTTCCTATGGGATAAGGGATATCTAGTACTTTTTTTTCTGCACCTTCAATAAAGAGTACAAATAATGTAGTCTTGTTTACATTTGGATTTATTAATTGATAATACCATTTCTGAATTGATTCTACTTTCTTCTTATAGAGCATGATGTTTTATTTGCTTTAAAATAACCCTTGAGAACAGTGTACTAATAATATTTAAAATAATACCAGCCTACAACTGAGCATTGAATAGAGGCAAAGGGATATATATGATAACCTCTAAATGTATGTTTGCAAGCCACAATCTGTAAGAGGAGGAAAATGTGAGAGAGAAAGAGTGACAGAAAGAGAGTGAGCAAGCAAGCGATAGAAAGAGTGAGAGAGCGAGCAAGCGAGCGAGAGAAAGAGTGAGAGAGAGAGCAAGCAAGTGAGAGAGAGAGAAAAGGTAAAGAACCTGCCAAAGAGACAGGCTGGGGAGGGGGGGAGGACTTGGGGACATTGGTGGTGGGAAATGGGCATGGGTGGAGGATGGCTGCTGGAACACTGTATGACTGAAATCCAAACATGAACATCTTTGTAATTGTAATTATAATTTGTAATTGTATATCTCATGGAGGTAGAATAAATATTTAAAAAAAAATAACCCTTGAAAATCAAAACTGTAATGCCCAGGGTAAAGTTTAGAAGAGATTTAAAGAGGTTATATTTATATGATTTGAATCAACAGATGAAAACAAAACCACAAAAATTCTTTAAAGAAGTTATATGATGGGGTCTCTGTTATCTCTCTCATACGAACAGGGTGAATGATCCTGTGGCATAAAAGTACCATACCTCCTCCCCCCACCTATTCATCTGGGCTTGGCCATATGGATCATAATGACTGAGACAGTCTGTTCAAGAACTTCTGCCCATATTCCTGGGCAAAACACATGGGCCTTGCGGCCAATGAGTACTGAAAGGTTGTTACCAAAATAATAAACTCCATGGTCCAAAGGAAGCAAAGTTGGTGCTCTTAATAAACAGTTGCAGTATTGTTTTCTACACTGAAATCTCTAGTATCTAAAACTATCATGTTGTAAATATCCATCTGTTTGGCACGTAGAGTTACAGCATTCCTCATACCTCTCTGGCTCTCAAGGTCAGTGAATTTTGTAGAATTCTTTGCCAACCAGATGCTGTGACATGAATAAATTTATGTGAAAATGAACTCAGCCAGCTAGTTATTGAACAAGATTTTTTAAATGGAATGTACTGACAGGAGAAAAGAAAAGGCAAGCATAAGGAGTGAATAATAACCTAATGAAAAGAACAATTTTTTTTCTTCAGTTCAGGAGAAACAGTAATCTATTTTTTCAAGATGAACTTTCAAAAAGTCAAAAGGGAAGAACTTCAATTTAATTGAGGTAGAGAAAATAAGTGAAGAATTTTGAAGGAAAAAGAACTATCTGCATGAGCACAAAATAGAAGTAAATATTTGCATCATTTAATATTGTTTCAGTTATGAGAGGATTTGAACAATGATGTAAAATGAAATCTGTAGAAGGCAGATTTTTCTATGATTATTTTATTATATTAGGTACCTTTCCCCAAATTCTCTCAGATACAATTTCTTAAAATTGCTAAATTTCAAAATTATTTGTTTTAGGCACCATGGCTACCAATACTATTAATTGCAGGGTTTCATGCATAGTGTATTCCAGCGCTGCATCCTCTGTCAGAGTGTCTGTGTCCATTTTTCTCCATGATTGCCTCAGTGACCCCTCCCTCACTGTGGGGTTCCCCTCTGCCAGGAGGAACCCACTGTGGTTAGCTTCCCACTGAAGACCAGTTCTCAGTTTCTGTTCCCTTTTGGCATTTGTTATCCCCAGCTATGTTTCTTTATATTCCACATATGAGAGAGACTATTCTGTGTCTGGATGAATTCTAAGAGAAGGAAAGTAACTGTCCTTCAGGAGCACCAAGGGGAAAAAGATAACAGCGATCTCGTTCTATAGTCTCCCCTGCTATGTTCAGTTTCAAAGCTCAAAATGGAATCTGAGGTTTTGAAATGACAAAATTTCAATATGGCCAACTGGGTATTGTGTTTCAAGTACATTTTTATTAAATATATGGTTAAGATGAATTGTCCAAGAATTTTTCTGATTCTTGTTTCAAATTTTAATATACTTCTCAAAATATTGTCGAAAAATCTATATTTAGATCTTGTCTCCACTGCCCTAGGACTTTAAATTGCCCCTCTGTCTGCCATGAATACTCACAGAAGTGAAACTGCCTCTTCTCCATAATATAAAAGCATTGTACTTTAGCCAAAGTTTGGTGCTATTCATGAAGGTAGTAAAAAAATACTTCAGTGTAAAACCTTGGTAATCATAGTTTTTTATTTATTCTGAACAAAACTAACAGGTAAATTGCTCCTGATTTCTGATTCTGCTTATGAGTTCTAATTGTTTGCATTCTTTTCCTTGCCCCTAAGGTCTAGGCACTCTTCATTGCTTCTTAGATTTTGAAGTTCTTTTAATTCCTAGAAGAATTGATTTCTTCTCTACTTCTTTTTTTTTTAAATTATATATACATATATTTATTATGTCACTGAGAGTTACAGTTACAAAGGTGTTCGTGGATTGGGTTTCAGTCATACATTGTTCCGCACCCATCCCTCCAAAAGTGCCCATTTCCCACTACCAATATCCTCAATTCCCTTCCCTTCCCCTAGCCTGCCTCTATGGCAAGCACTTTTCTTTTTATTCTCTTTATTATCTCTCTCTCTCTCTCTTTCACTCTCACTTTCTCCCATCACTTAAACATTGTAGATTGCCATATATATATATATATATATATATATATATATATACAGGTTATTATCTATATCCCTTTGCCTATACTTGATGCTCAGTTCTAGTGTGGTGTTACCATTTCCAACAATTAGTAGAACACTCGCCTATATTTATATCCCACTAATGAATGCAGTCATTCTATATTTGTACTTTACTTTTGACTAATTTCACTCAGCATGATAATCTCCATGTCCACCCATTTGCAGGTAAATTTCATGACTTTGTCTTTTCTGACAGCTGCATAGTATTCCATTCTGTAGATGTACCACAGTTGCTGGGTCAAATGGGAGCTAAATATCAAGTTTTTGGAGGAATGTCCATATTGTTTCTAAAAGGGCTAGACCAAAAACATTCCCACCAACAGTGGATGTGAGTCCCTTTCTCCCTGCATCCATGCCAGCACTGGTTGCTCTTGTTCTTTTGGATATGTGCCAGTCTCTTTGGCATGAAATGATACCCAATTGTTGTTTTGATTTGCAACTCCCTGGTGAATAATGGTGAAGAGCACTTTTTCATATGCCTTTTGGCCATTTGAATTAGTTTTTTTTTGAAGTTTCTGTTCATTACTTCTCCCCATTTTTTGATGGGTTGGCTGTTTTCTTTTTGTAAAGTTCTACAAGTGCCTGATATATCCTTAATATTAAACACAAATCAGACAGGTATTGGGTGAATATTCTTTCCCAGTCTGTGGGTTTTTCTGTATCCCAGTCATCATTTCTTTTGAGGTACAGATGATTTTCAGTTTTATACAATAAAATTTGTTTATCTTTGCTTCCATTTGCTTTGTCAGTGGTGTTTCATCATTGAAGATACCTTTAGACTCAATGTCATAGAGTGTTTTTCCTATATTTTCTTCTATATACCTTATCGATTCATGTTTGATGTTGAGATCTTTGATCCATTTTTATCTGACTTTTGTGCATGGCATTAGAAAGAGGTCTAATTTCATTTTGTTGCATGTAGCTGCCCAGTTTTTCCAGCACCACCTGTTGAAGAGGCTTTCTTTGATCCACTTAATATTTTGTGCTCTTTTATAAAAGATTAAGCATTCATATATTTGAGAGAGTGTGTCAGAATATTTAGTTCTATTCCGTTAGTCTACAGGTCTGTCTCTATACCAATACCATGCTGTTTTAATTACGACTGCTTTGTAGCAGAGTTTGAAGTTGGGGAAAGTGATACCTCCTACCTTCTTTTTCCCCAAGATTGCTTTAGTTATTCCTGGGGATTTATTATTCCATACAAATATCAGAAGTGTTTCATCAATTTCTTTGAAGAATTTCATGGGTATCCTTATAGGAACTGCACTGAATCTGTATAAAGCTCTAGGGAATATTACCATTTTGTAGTGTTAATTCTCCCAATCCATGAGCAGGGAATGTATCTCTATTTCCTCAGGTCCTATTTTATCTCCTGAAGCAATATTTTTGTAGTTTTCTTTGTATGGATTGTTTACATTCTTAGTCAAGTGGATTCCTAGGTATTTGATGATCTGTGGCCCAATTGTGAATGTGATGGTTTCCTTAATATCCCTTTCTTCTCTGTCATTATTTGCATATAGGAAAGACATTGACTTTTGGGTATTGACTTTGTACCCTGCCATTCCTATTAGAAATAATATTAGAAATAATAGGAATATTTCCTATTAGAAATAATAGGAAGCTATTATCACTGTCACTTTTCCCATCACTTAAACATTGTAGTTTTGCCATATATTCCTTTTAACCTCATCCCGATTATCTCTTGTTGTCTGTTCATTTACTGTGAGTTTTTTTTCCATCTTCTGCTATTGTCTAGAGATTCTCTGCACCTCATCTTGTAGCTCACTAATTGTTTTCATCAGTTGTTACTCTGCTGCAGAGGCCTTCTACTGAGTTTTTAATTTTACTTACCACATTTTTAATATCTTTCATCTCTGCTTGTATTTTCATTTTCTTCATTTCTGCTCTCATATACTCTTCTATTTTATTGACTTTGTTCTCCATTACTTCTTTGAGCTGCTTATGCATCCTTAGCAGTTCTTCCTGAAATACCTTATCAGAGAGGTTATATAACTCATTGTTATTGCTTGGGTCAACTGTGCTAGCAGCTTCACTCACTTAGCTTGGTGGAGTTCTGCGTTGCTTTACCATAGTATATTTAGGCTAGACTGTTTGTAAAGTTTTGTGAGGGGAAACAAATGTTGGGGCTTATGTTCACTGGAAACGTGTAATGGTATACACCAAGTAATTCACACAGACACTATAACGTCCTCATGGTTTTGAATTTTGAGATGTGAGACCTAAGTTTGGGGGTAGAAATTTGGTTGTAGGTTGCATGCAGAGGGATGTAGGCAGACATCCCATGGTGGTTTGACGTGCCCCGGGCCTCCTGACCTCCTTTGTGGATGTTCCAGGGCTTTAGGCTAGGGGATGGGGGAGGTTTGCCAGTGTGGGGGATCACACACCTGAGTTGGGGGTGGAAAGTTGGTTGCAGAGCAGTGTGCAGAGGGAGGGAGGGAGGCAGATGTCCCATGGCAGTTTGACACTTTCCAGGACTCTTGTCCCCCTTTGTGGATGCTCTGTCTACTTTTTCTAGGCCACCTAAACTCTATTGAATGAGCAACAGAGATAATTATCTTTAATTTACTGTCCCCATGCCTGTTGACCTGGGGGAGTCACATTACAGGTCCCAGGCACATCAGAGTATATTTATTTCTCGAAGTCGAGAAGGAGCACCCCAGTGAGGAGAACTAGAACTAGTAGGGAAATGTTAACTTCCAAGATAGCCATCATCCAGAGACTTGCTATAGCTTCTGGATTCAGGTGCTGGTGTGGGCTGTGATGTGGATCTTGTTTGGCATCTGTCCTTTTTGTCTCTGCAGAAGAATGAGGAAACTGGATGGTTAGAATTTGAAAGCCACCCTTAGTTTACAGTCCTATAGGGTATGGAAGAATGATTAGTTTGAAATTCTTTGGTAGTTTTTCCTTCTCCCATGACCATCATCTGGATGGCACCACAAAGAACGATTTTTTTTGTAATTATATCACTTATCTTCCCGTTGTTTATTAATTTGTTCAAGTGGGCACTAGTAACATCTCCATACGTCCTGTTGCATGCTAGGTTACCCAAGGGCATCTGCTTGCTTCAGGGAACGCGTAGAGCCTCAGACCATTCCTTCAGGTCATGGGAATGAGGACTATAATTGTTACTGTTTTTTGGCATATAAAATACTACACAGGTAGCTTGCCAGGCTCTGCCACAGGGTGATATACTCTCAGTAGTAGGCACTCATCTTGTGCATTTACTGATGAACCGCAATGGGGAGAGATTGGCTTTTCCTTGGGTGGAGCTCTGATGAGCTGTGGAGTCCGGATGTCAAAAATGGTGGCTCTCATGGTGTGGGGGGGGTTCCTCTGGTTTCTTACTAGGCTCTGTTGGGATGTTGGGCCAGGGCCAGAACTCACCTTTTCTCCTGGGTGTTTCAGGATCAGCTGAGCATAGGGAGAGCTGGTAATTGCTTCTCAGCCTTTTGGCTAAGATCAAGTGTGTAGTGTTTTTGTAATTACATTCTTTTATCTCTGAAACCTATCAAGTGAACCTATTAAGGTTCACTGACTTGATAAATGGAAAAAAGAATAGAAAATAGTTTATTATTATTATTATCATTATTTATTGAGCTATTACTTTTGCCCGAGTTTCTCCCCCATCAGTACCACTTAGAAACTGAGTATAACAGTATACACAATATTTACACTCAGACTAAACTTTCCTTTAAGTCTCAAGTCAAGAGTAATAGGAAATTCATTTCTTACTTCCATATTATGTAAAGTAGAATGCTTCACACTTAAAATTTTTGACTTTTAGTTTTCTTATTTATTATTGGTTTACAAAATCTATTAATTTAAGGTTAATGCCCTCCAGCTTCTGTGTATAAACCTCATTGCACCCATCAGCAACATTGTAGTGTCATTCCCAGTACTAGAATAACCTCATTTACCCTTTTATGCTACCTCTAAGTGATAAGCTTTTTTTTTTTCACTTTTACACCCTACTGTGTTTCAGACTTACTGGCTCTGTTCTAAGGGATCAATTCTAGCAGTGCTCAGAGGGTCATATTTAAGATACTTTAAAAGATGAAATATTGCTTATTGCAACAACTGAGTAGGTTTTGTGTGATTATGTTAGGCAAAATAACATAAAGTGTTATTCTAAAACAAAAGTGTCACTTTTGTTTTAGAAAGTGAAAGACATGTACTGGTTACTTTCACGTTTAAAAGTTTAAAAAAAACAAAATCCCCCAAAGACAAAACCAAATAACAAATCACAACACAAATAAACCTTAGACTCTGCAAAAGAAAAGAAAAAGGTTAGTCAAGCCAGAAAGATTGAACAGGGATCAAGGCACTTGTTTTGCATGCAGCTGACCAAAGTTTAACCCTTGACATAGGATCCTATTGAGCACTGCCTGGTAGCCCAGGTGGTCCCCAATATTGCTAGTCCCCAGCAACATGGCAGAACAGAGCCCACTGCCAGGCATATCATTGAACCATCTATCTGACAGATACCCCAGGGAGTGTCCCTCACCATCCTTCAACCTTCTGGGTAGTCTTCAGAAGGTCTGTCCCCTCAGCAAAAAAGGAAGTAGGCAAAAGACACATCTTATTTCTTTTATTATATCACCATGAGATATACAGTTACAAAGATGTTCATATTTGGGTTTCAGTCACACAGTGTTCCAGCACCCATCTCTCCATCAGTGCCCATTGCCCACTAATGTCCCCTGATTCCTCCCCCTCCCGCAGCCCAAGTCTATGGCAGGTACTTTTCCTCTTCTCTCTCTTTTGTTTTCTCTCTCTCTCTCTCTCTCTCTCCCCTTCTCTTATGCATTGTGGCTTGGACCACTGGACTAGAGCTGACTGCTGGACTAGACAACTGAGGACTAGAGCCATTACCGACTGGATCCCACGGGATGTCAATAAATCACATGGCCACTCACCTACAAGATGGTCAGACTTCTTTGTCAAGACCTTGAATGAATGGTTTGAGGCTCTTCATATTCCTGGAGCAAGAAGCTGCCATTGGGTTACACTGGCACATGATAGGGTCAAATAGAAACCGTTACTGGGCGGGCGATAGCCCAGTGGGTAGGCCATTTGCATTGCGGCCGGCCTGTGCCGGCCCGGTTCGATCCGCATCCCATATGGTCCCCGAGCACCATCAGGAGTGATTCCTGAGTGCAGAGCCAGGAGTAACACCTGAGTATTGCCGGTGTGACCCAAAAAGCAAAAAAAAAAAAAAAAAAAAGACGTTACTGGTGCCTGCTTGAGCAAATCGACAAATAACAGGATGTCAAGTCAAGTGATTAGTAGGACAGTTCCTTTCACTGTCTTACCTAACCTCTGACTCCCACATTTGCAGTAAGTTCCACCCACTGACAAGACCTCCTTATCCATGTTTTGTCTGGCCTTGGATATTAGTTTCATGCTGTTTTTATTTTTTTTTGCTTTTTTGGGTCACACCCGGCAATGCTCAGGGGTTTCTCCTGGCTCTGCACTCCTGGCGGTGCTCAGGGGACCATATGGGATGCTGGGGATCGAACCCGGCTGGCATAGGTTGGCCGCATGCAAGGCAAATGCCCTACCCGCTGGGCTATTGCTCCGAACCCTCTTGCTATTTTTTATATGCCACAAATAAGTGCACTCATTCTATATATGTCCTTTTCTCTCGCACTAATTTCACTCAGCATGATCCTATCCATATGTATCCATTTATAGTCAAATTTCATAACTTGATTTTTCCTAACAGCTGCATAGTATTCCATTTTGTAGATGTCCCAAAATTTCTATATCCAGTCTTCTGTTCTCAGGCACTCTGGTTGTTTCCAGATTTGGCTATTGTGAATAGTGCTATTATGAACATATAAGTGTAAATGGTCTTTCCACTGTGTGTTTTTGATCTCCCAGAATATATTCCCAGAAGTCATATTACTGGATCAAATGGGAGCTCAATTTCGAGTTTTGGACAAATGAAAAGACACATTGTAGATGGATTTCTCTTTCTAGTTAATGATGGGGGAAAGTGAAAAGGAAATTATTTAAATATATTTCAGAATTTTAAATATATTTCAGAATTTATTCCAATGTATTTTATAACCTGTTGTCTATGACCACTTGTTAACATTTTATCAATAGTCACATGGGCATGATGTTTTTTCCCATTCCAAATGAGAAACAACTTTCTTAGCATAATTTTTATGAATTTATACCTATATGGAACAAACATCTCTGAATGCAGCAGTTATGTGTACCTAGGTCGAGAAGTCAACATGATGAATGGCTTAAAACCTGAGCTGCGCAGGAGGAAGAGAGTGGCATGGAATGCCTTCAAAGGCATCGAAGAAATAGCTCAAAGGACAAAGAACCTCCGGCTCCGGGCACATCTCTTTGACTCCACCGTTCTCCCTGCATTAACATATGCCTCAGAGACCTGGGCCCTACAAAAGCAGGAAGAGAATGCTATTCGGGTCTCCCAGAGAGGAATCAAAAGAGCTATGCTTGGAATATCACGCCTCACTCAAGTGAGAGAAAGAATCCAGAGTTCTGACCTCCATCGCTATTCCAGAATCAGGGATGCTGTCTCGAAAATCAGATGGGCTGGACATGTAATGCGATTTGGAGACAACCACTGGACTAGAGCCGTTACCGACTGGATCCCACGGGAAATCAAAAGATCACGTGGTGGCCCACCTACAAGATGGTCAGACTTCCTCGTCAAGACCCTGAAGGAATGGTTTGAGGCTCTTCATATTCCTGAATCAACCAGATGCCATTGGGCTACATTGGCACGTGATAGGGTTCAATGGAAATGTTACTGGCGCCCGCTGGAGCAAATCGATGAATAACGGGATTCAAGTGATCAAGTGATCAAGTGATATGTATATAGTTAATTACTTTGCTGATGATATGTTTATTAGTTTTGGTGATTTATATCCTAAGACCTAATAAGGACTAAACTTTCAGGAATTAAATTGCAGGCCACCTTTTGGCAAGGAATACTTGATTACTCATTTTTAAGTGTTTCTTCAAGCTTAAATTTACAAATCTTTTCACAATGAATCCTAGTTCTATTTTTGCACAAGTGTACCTCTGAAATAAATTCCAATTACCAAGCCTATTCATGTGAATGTCAATATCTGGGCAAGAATCCAATTCTGTAACATGGTTAGGCCTCGCTCTATCAGTGAACATTAGGATAGAAATTAATTTAGGCTTTCTTCCTAAATGGCTATATTTGGGTTAATTTACCAATATAAAATCATCATGAAGTTTTCTCCCTGAACTCTGTTCATTGGTATTATCATCTTGGTGATAAACAGTATGTCAAAATTTCCTGGGCTTTTTTTATATTAAGTTATTAAGTTATATAATTAAATATTAAATACATTTTAAAGAAAGTTTCAATTTGTATTATTGAAATATTGAAATAATATATTTGGGGCAGAGCTGCCACTGGCTCTCCCTGTGCCCAGCCACTCACGAGGCACCTGGGAGGCATGGCGGGTTCTAGCCTTGGCCCGCCACCCCAGCAGAGCCTTACAACAAGCCAGACGACCCCCCCACTCCAAGAAGGCCTCCATTGTCCACATCTGGACTTGCCCCTCGTCAGAACTCCACCCAGAAGACCAGCCTATCACAGCCTGTCTCATGCAGCAGCAAGCGGCTGTGCAGTTCATCAATAAATGCTGGATTTAGAGATGACTACAAGAGTATGCTACCTGCACGGCAGAGCCTGGCAAGCTACCTATGTTGTATTTGGTATGCCAAGTACCAGTTACAATTATAGACCTCATTCCTATGACCTGATGGAATGGTTTGAGGCTCTTTATGTTCCTGGAGCAAGTAGGTGCCCTTGGTCTCTACTTGCATGAGACAGGACATATGGAGATGTTACTGGTGCCCGCTCGAGCAAATCGATGATAAATGGGAAGACAGTGATACAGTGATACAGTGATCTTATTTTATGGTAGAAATTTCTCAAATATCTAGATCTTTTTACCTTTCTGTTCATATTTTGTGTCAGATAATAAATGGGCACTTTGGTGATTTAGTACTTAGGTAACAATGTACATTACGAAAACATTATTGTAAACATGTGACCCTTATGATTGTTTGTAAATTTAAAGAATGCCTCTGCCTTGTGACTAAGGCAGGATGAGGTGGACAGATACTTTCATCATTGGTGGAAGGATGTTGACACTGCTGTGAATTTGGAGATGGAACGTTGTGTCCCCAAAACTATTATTAAAAGCATTGGAATTCATGCTGCTTCAATAAAATGCAGGTATTGACCCACCATTGAAAAGTGTTATTTAGTTGAAGATGGCTTTGCCAATTGTTCAACCCTAGTAATATCAGGATTAGGCAGAGATGTTATTGTTTTTTGGAAATACTCCAAATGTCAATATCTACTTCTATTCCTTCAGCTAAGGGCACCTGAAGAATACTTCAATTTCTTGACAGGATTGTGTTTGTCATTGTTCTCATACTGGGATAAAGTAGCTAGAGCTGAGTGGGAATAGGCTTAGGGCTTTGCTTGTTGATAGATACTCAGGTAATCCTCTTTATTTCCAAAACAAATTATCACTCCTAGTTCTTTGTGGCTAGTGTTTCTTAGTTTAAAGCTCCAGAGTTTCTCTGAATCAATATATCTTCAAACAAATTCTTCTGTTTTCTGCTTGAATATCTAATTTTTCCTGAAACGTATGGGGGTGATTTATATTTTGGATTTTTGTTTCATATTTAACTTGATCTTTTTGTAGTTTAAGCTTTGACTTTTTATCTATCTATCTATCTATCTATCTATCTATCTATCTATCTATCTATCTATCTATCTATCTATCTATCTATCTATCTATCTATCTATCTATCTATCTATCTATCTATCTGTCTGTCTGTCTGTCTGTCTGTCTGTCTGTCTGTCTGTCTGTCTGTCTGTCTGTCTGTCTGTCTGTCTGTCTGTCTGTCTGTCTGTCTGTCTGTCTGTCTATCTATCTGCCTATATATCTATCTATCTGTCTATATATCTATCTATCTATTGCTTTTTTGGTTACACCCAGCGATGCTCAGTGTGTATTCCTGGCTCTTTGCTCAGGAACTACTCCTGGCTGTGCTTGGGGGACCATATGGGATGCCAGGGATCTAACCCATGGTCGGCCGCATGCAAGGCAAATGCCCTAACCACTGTGATATCACTCTGGACCCTAAATTTTTTTTATAGTATTTTTATTATACCACTTAAATTTTGACTTTAAATATGATGTGATTTTCAAAACATATTTATGTACTTATTTGCAATCTGCATTTATTTCTAATCATCATTCGTAGTAAATTTTATTTTCAAAAACACTTCTAGGGGCTGAGAGAGAGTTTCTTGCATGCGCTGCCAGGTTTGATACTCAGCATTCCATATATGAGTTCCCTGAGCCCACTAGGAGTAAGCCTCAAATAATGCAGAATATTGAGACAAATCGAACTCAAAACTTTTATTGTACTTAAAAAACAGTTCTATTATTATTATTTTATTATTATTGATGTTATTGTTATTTTTATTTTATACTACAATACTTCTACACCATGCTCACTATGAGATTTCCAGGTTCCCCCCCACCATTATCTCAAGGTCCACTCCCACCCACCCTGATCCCTTGACCAACCACTTTCAAATCATAGTCTTAGTGGCCATATCTCAGAATTATTTCCGTTGGGGATTGTCTAACACCTTTCTTTGTTTATTTGTCTGTTGCAAATGAGGTAGATTATCTGGCATTTTTTTTTTTTCCCAATTATTCTCTTAGAACGATTTCCTCCAATTTCATCCGAGTTGCAACAAACTGAAAAACTCATTTTTTTTCTTATAGTTGTATACATACATACAATTGCATACATGCATACAATTGTTTTATATACAATTTCGTTCTATACTCATCTATTGTTGGACACTTGGGTTTTATCTAGGTCCTGACTATTGTAAATGATGAGATGAACTAAATTGTGCATATGTTCTTTTAATTAATATTTCTATGGTTTTAGAATAGATGCTTAGGAGTGGATTTTCAGGGAATCTCTAACTTAATTATCTGAGGACTCTTCAGACTTTCCCAAGATGACTAATATAAGGAACAGTCCTATCATCAGTAAATAAGAGTTTGTTTCTCTTTTCCATATCCATTTACTATCCCTGCCATATCAAAAATGACTTTTTTGTCATTCTTGTGGTGTGAGGTGAAAACTCATTGTTTTGATTTGCATTTAGTGATGATAAACATTTTTTAATTATATGCTTGGTGGTTATCTTTATATCATCTTTGAGGAATTTTTTGTTCATATCCTCTTTCCATTTTTTTTTGATGTGGATGTTTGTTGTTACTATTTTTGTTGAGCTTTGAGAATATTTTATGTCTTAATTATTAGCTCTTTATCTGATATCCAATATGTGATCTGTGAATATTCTCTATTATTAGTGGGGTATCTTTATTTTAGATCCAGTTTATTTCACAGTGCAATAAACTATGTTTGTTTTTTTTTATAAATCCTCTTTGTTTATTTCTGCCCTTATTTTCTTTGGTAATGTGACTTTTGTCACTTAAAAAATCTTCTGAAATAAAGATCTTTGAGCATTCTGATTGTTTCTCTCAGTGTAGGAACAGGTCTTATACCATGGCCTTTAACCTGCCTTGAGTTAACCCTTGAATACAGTGTGAGGGTTCTAATTTCAAAATTTTTTGCATTTGCTTGTAGGGTTTTTCTAACAATTTTACTGAAGAGGCTTTATCTGCTCCACTCCAGGACGGGGTGGAGATTATGTAAGAGTCAATGTTGATGAGTCAGAAGGAGAGGGACAGACACAGAATGATTGCACTCATTTATGGGATGCGAAAACCATTATATGAACCCAATAATCAAGGACAGTAGAAACAAGGGCCAGGAGGTTTGGTCCATGGTTGGAAGCCTGCTTCAACTTCTTGGGGAAAAAGCAGTTGGGATAGGGAAGGGACCACTATGGCATAGGTAAGTGACCATAATTTTAAAACTGCATGCAGAATAGATAAGAGAACAAACATGGTAACTTCTCAGTATCTGTATTGCAGACCATAATGCCAAATGGGTTGGTGGGAGAGAGGGTGAGAGAGAGTCAGAGATGTCTGACAGGCAGTCAGACAGAGAACAAAAGAAGGAAAGTGCCTGCCATAGAGACAGGTTGGCATTTGGGGTTGGTGGTTTGCAGGAGGGTAAAAAGGGCACATTGGTGGTGGGAAATGTGCACTGGTGGAGGGATGGGTGTTGGAACATTTGTGACTGAAACTGGATTATAAACAGCCTTCTAATTGTATGGCACAGTGTTGCAGTACACTGCTGCCCAGAGCCTCTGCATCTGGCCTGGAGTTGCCTCCTGCTGGTGACTTTGTAGATTGGAGGAGGACAGTTTGAATGTGACAATTTATCTGACCATGTATTCTATACTGGCTGGTATAAATATTCTCTTATGCTGCCACAATCATTATGGGACTAGCTAGATCTTACTGGTATATTTGTCTGGCCTTGTTGGATCTCTAAGTAATTAGACCAGAGAGAAATGCTGTTTGCCTCCAAGCAAGCAAGCATGGCTCTCTGATAACTCAAAGGTGGATAGAATACAGAACAATCATGAAGTAAAGGTGAGACTCTTGTGAAGGCTTAGAGAAATATTTGACTGGCTATAGAATATTCTTTGGTATAGATACATGCTTTTGTATTCTGAGATACAGTTCATCTCAGATGCCCCTCCTCCACTGCAGGGACACTTGCAGATCTTGGCTCAGCAAGGCAACATTAACATCTCAAAGGGCCTAGGTGAGGACCTGGGAGAAATTATCTGAGGGTATTTGACCCTAACTGCTCTCCTTTGGTCTGTACCACAGGGATATAATATATCCCTCACTATATTACAGGGGGATGTAATATATCCCTCATCCACCACTTGTAAACTGTAGCCTTCTTGCTTTCAAGGCTTTCTTCTGTTGGCGATCCCCTGCTACCCTTTTCATTGTCTCCTCTCTGCTGGGCCTTAACATGTGGTGGCAGCCATCTTGACCTACACTTCGCCAGGCCCAGCAGGAACCCTAAATTTGGGATTTTTCCTATTGCTGATTTGTATGCCAAAATCTGTGCAAGTAAAGCATTTTGAAACTTCTCTGGATTCTCATGTCTTTCTCCATCCTGGGGTTGGGGGGGTGCTCCAGCATTTCCCTGCAGCACAGTGACTCAATACAATAAAAACAAAACCTGAAACAGCAAGGGATTATTAAAAAAAAAGCAAACCAACAACACAAGAGTTAATATTGATCTTAAGTTCAAATTCCAAAGGCAGACCAGATAGGCTTGAAATGGGCAGGTTTTCTGGGTTGTGATTATGACACTATTTCTTCATATTTGTTTTTGTTGTTGTTGTTGTTGTTTTCGGGGAGGGGGCTGTCGTGCCTATCATGCTCACTCTCTTTACTCAGGGATCACTCCTGGTGAACTTAGGGGACCATCTGGGGTTCTGGGGATTGAACCCAGGTTGACCTCATGCAAGGCATATATTCTACTTACTGCTCTATCGCTCTAGCCCATGAATTTCTTTTTTTAAGTAATGTTCTACATTTGGTGCTACAGTTTACAAGTGATGGATGACAATCATCTAGCAAACAGAGTAATCTGGTTTACTCAAAACCTGGATAAAATGTCAGTTGCAAGACCAGAGAGAGCTCAATGGTCTGAGTACATAATTTGAAGCAGGAGGCTTGGTTTAATTCTTGGCACTACCTTTTCCTTACATGGTGCTTGGTGCAACTTTTGTGTACAGAGCTAGAAGCACACTGAGCACCACCAGGTGTTACTCTTTTTTTTGGGGGTCACACCCAGTGATGCTCAGGGGTTACTACTGGCTCTTCGCTTAGGAATTACTCCTGGCGGTGCTTGGGGGACCATATGTGATGCCAGGGATCAAACCCGGGTCGGCTGTGTGCAAGGCAAGCACCCTACCCACTGTGCTATCGCTTCGCCCCCAGGTGTTACTCTAAACAAATAAAATGTCAATTTAATCTGAAAAATATCATAGATACATGTAGTCCTGTTGGGTACTGTTGCCTCACCCAGCTAACTTACATATATTACCATCACCATATTGATTTTCAATAATGGAGTCCATCTTCAAGCATTTCAAATGTTTAACATATTGGACTGGGATACAACAAACATTTTAAATCTACTGATAAAAATCACTTTGTTGTCTGTTCAAGGTACTGCTCTTGGTGTTCTCTGTCTTTCTGACTTCAATTCTTTTTGTTTGTTTGAGCCTCCTAAGCAGCACTCAGGGGACATAGAGGGCTACTGCCAAGATACTAAGTCAGCTAAGCCTTATGGTTTAATATCTGTTAGTGTGAACCTACTTTAGCCCAATGGTAATTTAGGTCACCAGGGCAACATCCAGAGGGTCTCAAGGTGCCACGTTATACTGGAAATTCAACCTTATAACTTGAATTTTCAAAGTGTATGTCTAGCATTTTGAACTATATCCTTGCCTGTCTTCAATAATGTAAAAGTAAGGATGATATATATATATATATATATATATATATATATATATAGTTGTGTAGTCTACACAATAAAGTATATGTGAAGTACTCAGAGAAGTGCATTGAGTAAGGATTTTGCTCAATAAAGAAGGGTGATATAATTTCTTACCTAAATACTGTAATGGGATACTTATCAGAGTTCATGAACCCAGCTTCCTGCCGTTTATGTTATTTGAGAATGGAACACCTGATTCCAAAAGGGAGATGTGATTTGCATTCATTAACCAAAGGCTTTCATTTTGAGTGTGCAATAATGATACTAATAACTGTAATTTATTGATCTTTACTGCTATTCAGTGGTTATGGTGGTGCTTTACATTTATTTACTCGTATAATTTGGTCTCCACTGTAATTCAATAAGGTTTCTAATTCTTTATTTTATAAAAAAGTGGTGATATTTAGAAAAATTGTATATTACACACAGAATCATATAATTAGTTCATTGCAGAACCTTTATCAGAAATTAAGTTTTTAAAATTCAGAATCCCTCTCTGAAATACTCCTTTGTTCTACCTCTACTTCAGTTCCAGAGTGAAAGGTTGTCTCTGTTCCTGGCCTCAGGTTTTCAAATGTTACCTCAGCTCCATTGGTCTGGAAAACGAGAATCCTGAGGTCTCTCCTAAACATCAGATTCAAAATGCTAAACCCCAGAGAGGAAGATCTTTGTTCTCTTTATTCAACATTAGTTGTTTTTTTCCTGATTCAGTTTTCTTCTTAGCTAATATATTTTTCAGTCAATTCATGTTATAGAAAAGAATTTTTGATAATTATTATTTCATAGTCTAACTTTTAAAGACTAATGAATAAGTTTGCAGTACTGTGGTAAATATTACATATTTAGAAAAAAAGCAGTAATTGTTTATCATTTAAATACAGTATATTTTTAGTAATCTGAACACTACTTACTAATCTCAACCATAGGAAACTGTTGCAGTACTCCTCTAAGGGCCTCTGCATCTGCCCTGGATTGCCCCCTGCAGGTCACTTTGTAGATAGGGGGTAGTCTAAATGTGGCAGTTTATCTGACCATGTGTTCTGTACTAGCTGGTATAAATATTCTCTCATGCTACCACAATCATCATGGGACTAGCTAGATTTTTACCAGCATATTTGCCTGGCCACGTTGGATCTCTAAGTAATTAGACCAGAGAGAAATGGTGTTTGCCTCAAGCAAGCAAGCATGGCTCCCTGATAACTCAAAGGCAACTAAAATACAAAACTACCGTAAAGTAGACGAGACTCTTGTGAAGGCTTGGAGAAATATTTAACAGGCATTAGTATTAGTCTTTGGTACAGAGACAGAGACATGCCATCTCAGAAACCCCTTCTCTACCCTATAAAGGCATTTCCAGTCAGATCTTGGCTCAAAACATTAGCATATAATAAGGCCTAGGTGAGGTGCTGAGAGAAATTACATAAGGGCATTTGATCCTTCCTGCTTCCCATAACAGTGGGAGGTCTGAGTTGCAGGGGTATAAAACCAGCCTGCTTCCTCCTCTCTCTCTCTCTCTCTCTCTCTCTCTCTCTCTCTCTTTGTGAGCTCGCACCCTTCTTGGGAATCTTGTCTTTGTCTCCTCTCTACAGGGCCGTTACACATGATGGCTGCCATCTTGGCCTACACGTGTCTGGGGTTCTAGCCAGGAATCCTAAGCACAGGGTTTTTCCTATTGTTGTAGGCAGGCAGATAGGGGGCTCCACAAGGCAATAAAAATTCCTGAATAAGAAAGAAAACTGTTCCTTCAGCTATCCAGAGTCACACCTGTTGTCACAAGGGAACCAGACTTGAGAAGACCACAACCAACAATAGACCCTGGAGGAAGGAAAGGCCAGAGGGAATGTGTGAATGGCTTTAGCTGATTAAATCTCCTGAGGGAGATGGATCAGCCTTCCTGCCCAGGACCCAGCTCACAGAAAACTCCAAAGCATTCCAGTCAAAGAAGACCACTCCCAAAGACTACTCCCTTGGCAACGACCTTAGTAACCAAGGTTGAAGCTACATATGGGAGTAACTTGGGGAGAAATCTATAAAAGCCATCCTGACCAAAGGACAGCACGCACATGCTGCCTGGGCACACATGTTGCCTGTGCACACATGCTTCATGGACACACATGCTGCCTGAGCCCATGTGGCCGAGCACATGTGGTGCCTAAGCACGTGTGTTGCCCTCATCTCCCCCTCTTGAGATGTGTACCTCTCTCTCTCTCTCTCTCTCTCTCTCTCTTTCTCTCTCCCCACCACTCCTAAAACCTCCTTAATAAAGTCTGTAAAACTTCACTGATCGTCGACTCCTGAAAATTCTTTTCTGCGAGGAAGACAAGAACCCTAAGGCAGCCCTGGGTAAGGCCTAGGACTGACTTTCCTTTCCTGCAAAGAGCAATTCTTCGCTCCAGCCTGAGTCCAGGCCTCCCGAGAAACCTCGGGTGGTGGGGGATCAACTCCCGTGCCTAGAGATCATGTGGGCATCAGGGTGTGGCTTGACGGCCACCTTGTGGCGCTGGTGGGGCTCAGGCCCACGCTGTGCATTGGCTCATCGCAGACTTTATCAGTCCTAAGCCTGCCCAGCGGGTCCTGGGTGGCAGAGGTAGCTGGGGAGAAAGCGACCATCTCTCTCCCCTTCCAGCCCCACATAAGTCACCCGTGGGGTGCAACACTATTGTTGATTTGTATGCCTGAACCTGTGATAAGTAAAGCCTTTAAAACTGCATCGGATTCCTGAGTCTTCATCCATTCCCCGCTGGCTTCGGAGGTAGAAGGGAACTCGCTTGCCGGCACTGTTGGGGACCCCGGCAGTGTCCCTGACATCTGGAGTCCCTAGGTGGGCATCCCTACATCTGGAGGTCCCACCGAGATTTGAACTCAGATCGCTGGATTCAAAGTCCAGAGAGCAAACCAACCTGCTTTTTGTGAACAAAAAGGATCTGAGGACTACTTTTACAGCAGGTCATTGAATATCATAATTTTTCCTATAACCCTGGTGTGGGAATCACTGTTGAAGAAAAAATTATACCTACTTTCATTATAAGTCATTTTTTAAAGTTGTACTTTCTAAGAATCTATTAGACAACATTAAGGGGAGCCATATTGTATTGGAATGGAATTAGAAGTATGAAATAAGCCCATTTTTCCTGAAGCATTTTGAATCATTCAGCTAAGTCTCTAATTCTCTAGTTAAATTAGAAGGAAATTGATTCCTTCCTTCCTTCTGATAGAGGTGAGGCAGAAGTGGCGGCAGTGACTGGTCTCTGTGTTTGATCACAATTCCCAGGTTCTTCAATATTTTCCAAGAATGAAAATATTGAATAATAAAAAATGCTCAGACCCAGAAAGTAGAAAGGTTTATTGGAAAGTAGAAGAGAAAGGAAAGGTACTCCCATTGTGTGAAGGAACTTAGTATAGGACTAAGTTAAAAAGTAAGGGATTTTGTGTAAGCCCTTTTAAAGGCTTTCTGTGAAGTTATCAATTAACCAATGGTATAGAGGATGCAAAGAAGTTACAGGTAAAGGAACTTCCTGTAGCACTTTTAGATGGAAATTGGGATTTTTACATTTCTAAGATATGCATGCTACAGAAGATTACCTGTGTGCTTTCCTCTCCATTTGCCTCAGGCTTTGTGAAATTCCAGTGAGCCTAATATCCAAGGGAGAATTTTATGGGCCTGCAAAAAATCTTGGAATGTTAAGAAAGGACCTTGGGGATGAAGTATGTGTTAGGGAGATGGGGAGGGGAGATGAAGCATCTGGCAAGAAGAAACTGGCTTCTTCCTTGACAAGGGGAAACTGAGGCTTCCTTCCTTCCTTCCTTCCTTCCTTCCTTCCTTCTTCCTTCCTTCCTTCCTTCCTTCCTTCCTTCCTTTCTTCCTCCTTCCTTCCTCCCTTCCTTCCTCCCTTCCTTCCTTCCTTTCTTCCTCCCTTCCTTCCTCCCCCCCTTCCTTCCTCCCTCCCTTCCTTCCTTCCTTCCTTCCTTCCTTCCTTCCTTCCTTCCTTCCTTCCTTCCTTCCTTCCTTCCTTCCTTCCTTCCTTCCTTCCTTCCTTCCTTCCTTCCTTCCTTCCTTCCTCCCTCCCTTCCTCCCTCCCTTCCTCCCTCCCTTCCTTCCTCCCTTCCTTCCTTCCTTCCTTCCTTCCTTCCTTCCTTCCTTCCTTCCTTCCTTCCTTCCTTCCTTCCTTCCTTCCTTCCTTCCTTCCTTCCTTCCTTCCTTCCTTCCTTCCTTCCTTCCTTCCTTCCTTCCTTCCTTCCCACCAACATCATTGGATATATTTATTTTTAATGTTTTCCTTAAAAAATCAGAGAACAAAATCTAATTTAAAAAAATCAATACAAAATTGTTCCTTCTTACACCCTATTTTCCCATTTTATTCTGTGTGTCAGAATTCTTCTCCAACCAGCAAAGACCTCCATGCTTTCCATTGAGCTGACTGATAAAGAATTATGGTTTAGAAACTGATTTAAAAATCATCCCATTCCTCTCTGCACAAAGCCCCAACCTTTGATCTTCTCTCAGGAGCAATTTCCAATCAGAGCATTTTCAAAGCTTGTAAATGTTTGGTATGCAGTCCCACCTAGGCTCTCTCCTTCTCCCTGAAAGGAAAGGTTGAGACCTTTAATTCCCTGTTGTCATTGCTGCTCTATTGAAGTCTTAGTATAGGATTTGGTTTTCTATAGAAAAGGCAAAATCAAATAATAGCAAACCTCAAGCTCCATCTGTGTTTACACACTTAAAACTAGGTGTGATTTGGTCAATTACTTAGTTCACTTGACCTATGTGAGTGAATCCCATATTTTATTTTTAATATTTATCTTCTTTGCCTATAAATACTGTTAGGTAGTTTCTAATTGATAAACTAATTAGGGAATCACCATTTCATCTTGTGAAACAAACTTGTAAGCATTTTAGAAGTCTATAATAAAGATAAGATAAATATGTCATCCAAGATAGTTAAATAAGGCTTCTGAAACTTATTTTGTGTCTGATATTTCCATAAAAATTGTAGCATCAAGGTTATATCTATTTGGGCTAAATAGCAGACAACAACTTCAGAATTTCATCTCATTCACATAAATTGGAATTCTATATTAAAATATTGTGCATTAGAAAAACACTTTTAAGTCAGTCAAACTGAGGCTCAAACCCTAATTCCTGACAAATGCATGAATGAGCCCATACCACCTTTGTGAAAGCTTGTGCATTAGCCCTTTGAGTGATCTCCCGACTTCACTTCACATACTCTTTTATCTCAAAATTGTTTATTTTGGCTAATGTGTTTGATTTTCAGAAAATGATTTGCATATAAGACTAAATAGTAAATTATCTGAATATTCTGTGACTCCCTGAATTTCCTCTGCTAGCATTTTATTCAGAGACCCTTATTTAGTCAAATACACTTCCAATTTATATTTATAGGATCTTGAATTAGTAGAAATTTTAGAAGTGAAAGATAGAAAGAGACATAACATTTAAATTTGCTTGTTATTTTCATTTCTGAGACATCTGTTCAGTCCATGCCTTTAGCTATGGCACCTCCAACCTAAAATATGTGTGTCAAATTACCAAACATGTAATTCTCATGATTCTACAGCATAGTGACCTGCAAAAAACGCAGCAGCCCAAACCAGAGCTCTATTGAGGGGTGGATGGAAAGGATATGGTTATAATTTTGCGTGATTATTATGTTGGAAAAATCCAGTCAATTCTAATGCATAGTCAGGACAGGAGATTGCTGAATAAAGCTAATGAAAATTCATCCTTTTATTCTGGCAATTCTTTGTAATAGATCCAGGTCCTTAACAGATGATAAACTGGGATTATTTTAAATAGATACATTCTAAATCAGATTGGACAACGGTGAATTCACATTTCTGTTTGGTAAAATATGGTGTAGGACTGAACTTCAAATTTAATTAAAAACAGTAACTTCATCTCGAGCTATTACTCAGTGTGGGTATCATCCTCACTCTCATGATTGTCCTCTTTAACATGTTCAGTGGTGCTCTATTAAACAGTTGCTTAAATATTTACATATTGGAGTTTGTTAAATCCTCAAAAATTCACAAATGCATCCAACTCCCCTGCCTTTTATTACAGGTGAGAAAACTGAAGCCTGGAAAAGTTGACTATTCATGCAAGGTTGCACAGGTAATAAATGTTGAACTCTGGCTCCATATTCTAATGCACATTATCTTGAACATTTACAACTGCTCTACAAGATAGGCATTTGTTGCAGGTCACCTAAAAGCCTAGGCCTCTGCATCTGCCCTGGATTGTCTCCTGCAGGTCACTTCATAGATAGGGGAAGTCTAAATGTGGCAGTTTATCTGACCATGTATTCTGTACTGGCTGGTATAAATATTCTCTCATGCTACCACAATCATCGTGGGACTAGCTAGATCTTACCAGCATATTTGCCTGGCCACGTTGGATCTCTAAGTGATTAGTCCAGAGAGAAATGCTGTTTGCCTCCAAGCAAGCAAGCATGGCTCCCTGATAACTCAAAGGCAACTAAAATACAAAACTACCGTGAAGTAGACGAGACTCTTGTGAAGGCTTGGAGATATATTTACCTAGCATTAGTATTAGTCTTTGGTACAGAGACATGCCATCTCAGAAACCCCCTTCTCTACCCTATAAAGGCATTTCCAGGCAGATCTTGGCTCAAGACCAAGATTAGGTGAGGTGCTGGGAGAAATTACCTGAGGGCATTTGACCCTTCCTGCCAGGGGAAGTTACATTTAGCTTATAGCTCCTCCCTGCTCTGCTAGGAGGTTTTGAATTAGCTCTGGGTCCTTGTAAACAGCCCGATGGTCTCCTGAAGTTGCTACATTTCTATAGAGCTATTTTCCTGTTTTCATCTCTCGATAGCCAGCCCAGAATGGGCTTGGCTGGGGTGTTTGGGTGGATTTCTAGCTATAAAATAACCTGCAAGAAGAAAGAAGCCCTTCTTTTTTTCTCCCTTTTTGCCATTTCGGCTCCGTCCTCTCCATCTCTGTTGGGCCTCAACACATGGTGGCAGCCATCTTGGCCTACTCGTGGCTGGGGCCTAGCTGGGAACCCAGAGTCCGGAGGTTTTCCCCTGCTCTTGGATTGTATATTGGAACCTGTGATAGTAAAGCCCTTTTAAAACTGCATCGGATTCCTGAGTTTTCATCCGTTTCTCGCCGGCTTAGGAGGTAGAAGGGAACTCGCTTCCCGACACTGTTGGGGACCCCGGAGGAGTCCCTGACAGGCATTGACATATGTATATACTTATTTTACAAATAAATATGACAGGTAAAGCTATAAATATTTAAGTAACCAGTAAGCATCCTAAAGACAAGCCCAAATCATAGTTATTTATTGTGCTTAAGTGTCCTGTTTTCTTATCCCCTGCTAGGGATGAATAGCCACACCCAAATAGAATTGTTCCCAGACCAACATTACTTTTAAAACAAAGAGCTAGTAAACACTGTGAGCTTAATAGATTATCTATGCAAAGCAATTGAAATGACTGGGTATGGACTTTGGGGATTATAGAGACATCAGCATATATCCTCTGCGTTAAATTTCACCCACCTACTCTATTTTAAATGTGTAAGTATGTTAAGCCATGTAACTGCCTGGATTATTCGCATTCTAGTCAGAACAACTGTTGAAGGATATTGTATTTACAAAGTACAATTTCCAAGTTGAATGAAATAGTTTATTCTGTAATAAGTTTATTGAGGACTGACCTCAGAAAATGATAAAAAAAATAGTTGTAAGTCATGACTAGAGGTAAGTAATATGCAAATATCTGGATTAGTATATGAGGTGAGAGGTGTTTTTTTATTTGAATAGAACATATTATTCTGTGATTTGTCAACTCAAATAAGGTATTAGAAATATTTTTTTCTTTTTTTAAAATTATTTTCTATTTCTCAAAGTAATGCCAGAATTTGGTTACTTTCCATCACCTTCAGGAGTAATGTGCACATATGAGAAACGTGAATACACCTACATCTCTGCTAATGCTGATGTCTGTAGATTTTAATATTTCTCTGAGTAGAGAACAATTTTCCCCCCCAAAGTCAATTGATCTTTATTTGTATGTTTGTTCCAATCCAACCATCTACCCACCATTTTTTTAGTTCAGCTTCAGTTCAGACATAGATTTAGTGAAAGTTGAGCAGATGATCTAGGAAAGCATGACAGTATTTGGGATCACACACAAAATATCAGCATTTGGTATGCAATTCCCCAAAAAAAGATAAAGTTAGCACATATAAAGATATTTCTGGATATCACATGACCTCACAGATAATTATTTATCCTCTGGTATAAAATAAATTTTTGTGTATAATTAGTATATAATCTGGTTCTTTATTTAATAGATTCACAGCTTTCTATAACATAAACACTGAGTTTTATGCCGAGATGAGAATTTACTTTCCTAAATTGTTTCTCACTTTAATTTATCTCAAGTTATACCTCTCTTCACCCCTTCAAAAGTCCATTTCATTTCAGTTATCTGTTTACAAAGGAAGGAGGATGGCTCACAATATAAATCCTTAAATTGTTGTTCTGCTTTTCTTTTGCATCGTGACAAACTATATCCATGATACTTTTTGATATTGTGATCTTATGGGTCAGTATTTTCAGATGGGCTTGGGTTATATGAATTTTTTTCTATACTATGTAATGTTGACTGAACAGCAGGCTTGATCTGGAGGGTTCAGGATAGCTTTGCTCACTTTCATAACAACTTAGGGGATGGCAGATAGTTACTGCTCAACTTGGCTATTTTCCCTTTCCATGTCTCAGGGTCTGTCTTTGTATTTTATTAGTCTGGCTAGACTTTTTACATTAAAGTTTTAGGCTCTAAGTGATTAAGGTACAAATTTGCAGTTCTCTTAATGACGGACACAAAATCTTGCACACCCTCATATCTTGAAAGTCCTTTGGTTAAAGCCATCATTTATCTACCCAGGTTCAAGTAGAGGGAAGGGAAATAAATTCTGTGTTTGCATGGGAGGACTGTAAAATAGTTTTCTGTTTACCTTTTCCATTAGAAATAAAGCACTGGGCCAGAGAGTTTGTGCAATGGTTAAGGTTGTTGCATGCACATGACTAACCCCAGTTCAATCCCAGTCATCATATATGGTCCCCTGAGTAATACCAGGAGCAATTTATAAGCACACACCCTGGTTTGCAAACTCTGGTTTGCACAGCTGGTTTTGAAACTCACAAAACCCTGAAAACTTATAAAGCAAAACCCAAACTCCCACCCAAATAGATTAAAATAAAATAAAATAAAATAAAATACATATATGTGAATCAGTCTTAACTCCTTTAGGTGTTCCTCCTGGGAAAGTGGAACCTGAGATTGCAAAAGATCAGTGAAATTTCTGACCAAGTCATCTGTTGTTATTTTACTGGAATTCCAAATACCAGGGAAGCATTTACTAGGCAGGAATAATCATAGCAGCAGCAAAAGAAGCAATAGGGTGTCGTAGACATGGAAGATGGCAGACAATTGTGTTTTTGAATTGCACCAGATTATAAATTCAACAAAGCTTAAAATAAATAAGGATTGATGAGTAACCCTGCAGAGAAAGAGAACAGTGGTAATTTACTAAATGCCCTGGTGAAAACTCAGGAGAAAGGAGAAGATATTCCCAAGCATCACATTCCAGTGAAAATACTCTTGATATTGATCTTCTTTCTGGAGAAATTAAATATAACTCCCCTCAGTAGGCTTATGTATTTGCTAAGAATTTAAAGAGATTGGAATAAAATTTAATTTTTGATATTTGTGAGAGATAGAAAGATAGATGGATAGAAAGATAGATAGATAGATAGATAGATAGATAGATAGATAGATAGATAGATAGATAGATAGATAGATAGATAGATAGATAGATAGATAGATAGATAGATAGATAGATAGATAGATAGATAGATAGATAGATAGATAGATAGATAGATAGATAGATAGATAGATAGCGAGAGAGAGAGAGTTTGAGCCTGGTATTACCCTTGGCTTACTCCTGGCTCTGCACTCTGGGGTCACTTTTGCCAGTGCTCAGAGCATTTTCTGGGGTACCAGGGATTGAAACCAGGTAAGCTGTATGCAAAATAAGCTCACTGTTATTTGTTCTATCTTTTCACCCTCCGTATTCTCAAGTTTTTTAAAAAATGCATCTTTTTATCTTCAAAACTACATGGTTTTATTTTTTTTCCCAATAGAGACAGGGAAAAAAACAGCCTGTGGAAAAATAAATTTGGTACAGCTGCCCTGTTTCATACGTATTCAGAAGTCCATTCAGGATAAACTACATACTCTCTGAATGATCTCAATTTCATTTTCTTAAAAAAAAAGGGATGAATCCTTATTTCCACATAATTAAATCTAATGACTTTTAATCGCAATCCTCCTAAATATCAAAGAATTGCTTGCACCTTGAAGGTTCTTGAGCTCTTTTGAAATTGCCCTTTAAAAATGATCATAGGGCAGTTGTTGGAAGGTTTTCTTTTCGATTTACAACTCAGGCATAGATTTAAGGAGAGTGTAATTACCAGATACAATCCCTAAACAGAATTGAATTGCTTCCTGGGTGCCAAGCTTGTTGCAGACTGACCTTCAATGAGAACAAAACAATACAGCAGTTCTGTGCCCTTGCTAGTTTCAGAAGCAAGAAGATCCAAATTATTTACTGTGCCTGCCCCCCCCACCCTCCCCTGTGTGGGGTGGGACCAAAAAGGGATAAGGAAAGTTGGAGTTTCTTTGATAGCTTTAATTTACTTAGTCAGCAGACCATGAATCCCGTTATCATTGCTTTTCCTCAAAACCAAATTCAGTTTATTAAAAGACCAATTCAGAAAGTTCCACAATAAATCAATAGTTTTGAACATTGAACCAGTCCAAACAGCCTCTAAATCAACCACCTGCTTGTTCTTCTCTGAAGAAAACAAAATCATTTATAGTTCATGCAGTCTCAGTGGAAGATTGACCATTGAAACCCTAAATCAGGGAGGGGGCAGTCCTCTTTCTGGAGATAGCTCATATTCCCCAGTCAAGTCTATTTTCTCTACTTCACTCTGAAAAATAAGGTTTATTCACTGACAATTTATTTTGTTCTTCCTGAACCATTATGTATAATAAGCGTTAAGTTCTTAATACCCTTATCTCTCTGTGTGAAGCATTTTGTTATATTCAACATCCTAATTAGTCTTGGGATAATTAGCTGATGGAGTGTGCAGACAAATTCTACCAAAATCTGCTGGTTTGGGTTTTCCAGGCCAGCACTTGAAAGTATGTTCACCCTCTCTGACTTCTTCTCTGATTGTCTTTCTCTTCATCCCTGTCTTTATGCTCTGTCTTCTCCTCTGTGTTTTTCTCTCTCTCTCCCTCACTTCCTCTTGATTCCTTTATATCAAAGAGCCAGACAAAATTCAATAACTACTAATATATGTTACTAATTGAGTTGCAAGGTAGAAAATGAGCACAGATGATGAATTTCTAGCAACCAGAACGGAAAAAGAAAATCTACCTGTCCTTTCTTTATTGTCACCTCCCTCACCTACTCATCCCTCCACCCCTAACCTCCCGCCTTGTCATTCAACCTATACTAATGTAATTGTCCTTTGGGTAATACTCTGTGTACTAATATGCCCAGGGAGTCAGTGGAGTAATACTTTGTGTACTAATATGCCCAGTAATACTTTGTGTACTAATATGCCCAGTAATACTTTGTGTACTAATATGCCCAGGATCAGTGGAGTCTTGATCCAAGGATTTATATTTCACCTCCCAATATAACATGCTCTGGGACAGATTCTTTTTTAAAATTTCTTTTTTTTTCCCCTTCAACTTGCATCATACTTGACAAAACTGGAGGCTTTTGACAGGCAGCCAGCCACCTGTTAGAACCATTTTTAAACAGATGGCACAGCGGCAAGTTAGTTCAAATGTAGACATCACAATATTATCCTAGAAAATGTTCACAGATGTGTATTATGACAATTCTAGTGACCCAGACCCAATGGTTGATCGGTGATGTTTAAAGTAAAATGATTTTCCCAGAAACAATCTAAAAATATAAATTCGCAAGTTTGCAATTTGAGAATAAAAGATTAGAAAGAAACATTTCCTACAAACCTCAGATGCCTCAACCTTTCTGGCTTTCGGACCTTGGATTAATTCTTCTGAGCCTCAGCTAGTCATCTGTAAACACAATGGTCTTAACTTTTGCTATGTGTTAAAATAATTTCTCTAAAGCACTTAGTATTGTGATCACAAGGAGTAAGTTCCAACACGTGCAATTATTTTAAAATTGGATTTTACTCATCTATATAAATAAAGGTTCTAAAAATACTAATTGATGTATTGTCATTATTTCCTTCACAATAAGTAGAAAGAGAAAGTCTCTGTCTAGAAGAGACTGCCATAATTCTTGGCCCTTCATAGTCTCTCTGATCAATTTGGAGTCTGCTTAACTTGAGAGACAGGATTGTCATAGAGGAGGATGGTGGATTGTTTTGGGGAAGACAATTGAACAGCACAGTCTGCAGTGCTTTCTAATATTCTCTCTACTTTTTAAAAATATGGTATTTAAAAAGATGAGAATTATTTTACATAGAAGACAGCATTCAGATCTAAGCAATTCCCAGGAATGGATTATTTCTTTTCCAGTTGACTATTGATTATGATCTCTGCTCTTAGACAGTGACACAGATAGATCTGCCTTGTGCATTTTCCATGATTTTTTCCAGACTTGGACATATTTTTATTTATTTTTATGTCCTACAGCAAACTTAGCATCTATTAATCACATGATGGGAGACTAACAGAAAAACAGTTCAGCAAAACCCCCAAAAAAATCAGTGTGAAATTCATTACTGCTCTGAAGACCTATTGGTCATAAAATTTCCAAGAGTGTTTATTAAGACTTTGTTCTTACTCTGGTGTAGGTAAAAGGTCTAACCAAGATAGAAATCCTTGGATCAAGACTCCACTGATCCTTTAGACTCCCTAGGCATATTAGTACACAAAATTTTATGTTATCCAGAAGCAAACCCATCTCCTTTATAGGGAAGAGTGACCTCAGCGATTTTTTTCAGATCTGAAAAATACTGCATGTTCATGGATTGGAAGAATCAATTTTCAAAATTCTCATTCAACTAAAATTATCAGCTAGATTTAATACAACTCCATTCAAATTTTAATGACATTGTAAGCATGAAAGTCAAACTACAGAAACCAAACTATAAAATGTACTTGCTAAGGAGACAGCCCGTGGGGTAGGAGGGGACCTAGGGACACTTGGTGGAATGAAACAGACACTAGTGGTGGTATAGGAACATAGTATATCTGAAACTCTATTATGGATAACATTGTAAGTCATGGTACCTTAATGAAGAAAAAAATTACAAAATGAACAATTTCTCAGCAAATCAGTTCCACCAAAGATATTCTTGATTCCCATTGCTGGACAAAAATTACACCTGTAAGTTTAAATAGCCTCATTGAAAGTCTCACTTTAGAGAATAAAGAACCCTAAGGATATGTTCTAGTTTATTTTTAAGTATGCCTATGACAATTGCATTCTCCTTGCCATTTGGTAATATTCTTTGAACTAATTATTCAGAATCTATTTCCAGGAATAGAAAAACAGGTACCTGTAGATTTCAGCTAGCAGCTTGTCTCTCCATTCATAAGGAGAGCAAAATTTTAACCAGAAGTGTTAAGAAGAAACTACACCTGTTATCTAATTATGAATAGAAAGACAAGATCAGAATCAACTATTTTCCCCATGTATTTATTTTTATGTAGAAATGAGTTTAGATTATCCTTAATTAAAAATAATATTCAGACACTTTTGCCAGTTAATATACCATAAATGACAGAAAGTGCCTCAGCAGTCTTAAAATCTGGGGCGATATAAAACAAAACACATGAGGAAATTGAAAAATAATGAGGAACTCCAATAAAAACAGTTTAACCCTGGGCCAGAGAGATAGTACAGGCATTAAAACACTTGCCTTGAGGCCTACTGACCCTGGTTCAAATCTCCTGTACCTCATTAGGTCCCCTGAGCGCTATCAGTATTCACTCCTGAGCACAGAATCAGGAATAACCACCTCACCCCAGCACTACTAAACAAACAGTAATAAAAAAAAACTGTTCACCCCAGTAGTATTTATATATCAGGAGATAATCCTGATACAATCTTTATCATTAGAAAAGATGAAAAATATTAGTATACAATGATGTTGTTGATGGAAGGAAATAGACTTTGGAGCCAAATACGGGACATCCTGGGAGGAGACTGGAATAACCTTAGCTCTGCTACTTGATTTTTGGACCTGTGACTTTAATTAACCTCTCATTGCCCAATCTGTCTTCTCTATCCACTTAAGGAGAATAGAAGAAGGTGAATCACAGGACTGTGTTGTGGTAGAATTTCAGTACACGTTTGCCAGTGTTGACATTACTATCACTCCTGCCTTTTATTGTGAAAAGAAAAAAAGCTCCTAAAGAAAGTAAATATATTATTGTGATTAATAAGACATTGTTCCTTTCCACGGTCCTTCACATCTACTTTTACTCAAATGTCATATATCGATGGAGTGTCGTAAGATAGGATAAAAAATTTCTACTTTGGAAATAGTTGCCTGCTTCCCAGAATCCTAGGAGGAAAAATTAAAACCAAACAGAAACAGCAAGCATCTCCTAAATCTTTTAAAATGGAATCATGTCACCTATGGGTATCTTCTCTAAAATTCCATTTTGTATTTTTTTATGCCCTTTGAAGTTCATGTGAAATCAATATATAGAAATCAGTTTTATGAGTATTGAATTCCTGCAAAATATTTCTATTTGGATTTGAATTCTTGCAAAAGCACTGATCCATGCTTTATATTACTATTCGATTAAATGAATGTGGTGTTTTATTATACTTTTTTGAATAGTGGCTAAAGACCATGAAAACCCAAATAATCTAGGAACGGCTGTCTTAAAGTCCCCTGGGAAGAATAGGACCGGCTTGCTAAGAGGCTTTAAAAACCAACAGGTGCTAAGAAATTTGTTTTGACCCATTAAATTTATATTGGCTTCACAGCTTTCAAGACTCTCCTGCTGTCTACCATCGCAGTCACATTAAAGCCGCAGGCTGGAAATGATTCCGTTTTGTGCATATGTTAAGTGGGTAGATGATTAAAATGAGAACAAAAAAGATACTAGATGGCTCTATCCTGGCTCGTGCATTGCTATTTGTTCAGAGCTATTTATGTCTGGCACTTATTTTTTTGGTTGATATGAAAAATACCAGAGAAATGGGAATAGAATTTTCCACCTTTGTGAGAAAGCCTGGGATTCCTGTCAGAGGGCCCCTTCTCTATCTAGCCCAGTGAGCTCTAAATAAGTGAGTGGTCACGAAGATCTATCTTCTTAATCTCACTGTACTGTTCCAGCACAACAGTACCATCATGGAGAAGTGAACTAGAATAAAGCAAGAAATAATGGGTGGGCATACTGGATGGTGTTGTCAGAGCAGGGCTGTGCTCTTGGGATGAGGTGATGTGAACAGGAAGATAGCCTAAAATGGGTGTCTGTTTTACTTTAAGGGTCTGTATAACAGGATCACATGCTCCACTATAGTAGCCAGCCGAGTGTTGCCTAAGTCTTTGCTCCTCATTGCAGTGTAGCATTGCAGGATTCAGCTGCCAGGCCCTGGTGGCAGACAGCAGATGATAGCCAAATTTCTTTCTAGGAATCAGCACCAAACTTGGAGGAATCAAGCAAGCGTTTCATCTGTTGAGATGATTTAAATTCACTGTTCCTGTGAACACAAATTCTCACAGAAAGTTAAAAGGAACTAGAGAAACTAGATGATGAGATATATTCATTCATTCATTCATTCATTTGTTCATTTGTTTGTTCATTCATTCATTCACTCTATTAAATATTTTATTATACCACTGTGAGATATACAATTACAAAGATGTTCATGTTTGGGTTTCGGTCATACAGTGCTCCAGCACCCATCCCTCCACCAGTGTCCATTTCCCACCACCAATGTTCCCAATACCACCCCTCCCCTAGCCTGCCTCTATGGAGGTTATTTCTCTCTCTCTCTCTCTCTCTCTCCCTCCTCTCTCTCTCTCTTCCTTCTCTTACCCATTGTGGATTGCAATACATAAATTTAGAGGTTATCATGTGTATCTTTTTGCCTGTATTCAATGCTCAGTTCTAGGCTGGTATTATCATTTTCGATGATTATTAGCACACTCTTCCCTTCTCTGTCTTACCTAATCTCTGACTTCCACATGCTTGTGGTAGATCCCACCTTTGACAAGACTTCCGGATTCATGTTTTCCCTGATCTAGGGTATTGGTATCATACTATATATGTATATATGTATACATACAAATATATCATAATAAATATATATATATAGAGAGAGTATATATATATATATTTATGTCATGCAAATAAATGCAGTCATTCTATATCTGTCTTTTTTCCTTCTGGCTAATTTCACTCAACATGATCTTCTCCATGTCCATCCATTTATAGGCAAATTTCATAACTTCATTTTTCCTAACTGCTGCATAGTATTCCTGTGTGTAGATTTACCAAAGCTTCTTTATCCAGTCATAGATTTTCAGGCACTCTGGTTGTTTCCAGATTCTGGCTATTGTGAATAGTGCTGCTATGAAGATAAAAGTGCAGATGGTGTTTCTGCTGTGTGTTTTGGACTTCCCAGGGTTTATTCCCAGGAGTGGTTTGGTTGGGTCTAACGGAGTTCAATTTCTCATCTTTTGGAGGAGTGTCCATATTGTTTTCCAAAAAGTCTGTATCAGTCAACATTCCCACCAGCAATGGATGAGAGTCCCTTTTCCCTGCATCCACACCAGCACTTGTTGTCCTTGCCCTTTTGGATATGTGCCAGCTTCTGTGGTGTGAGATGATATCTCATTGTTATTTTGATTTCTAATGATGAGATTTATTTTTAATGACTGGGAATTAAAATTAAAATTTCTTTTTAGTTTTGCTTAGGTGAGAACACTGGTAGGTAGTCTGATATGAATTAAGTCCTGTAAAAAACGAATTTAAGTATTTTATTTTGTTTTATTTTCATTTTGGTTTGGGGGGCCTCATAAGGCAGTGCTTAGAGGTTACTTCTGTCTCTGAACTCAGGGATTACTCCTGGCTGGTAGTAGGGGATCACATATGGTGCCTGGGATCAAACCTGGATTGGTCGCTCACAAAGAAAGCATCCTCGCCCACTGTACTGTTTCTCTGTTTCAGTAGTTTGTATAATTTCTGTTTAACATTTTAAGGTGATTAAATTAAAAAATGTTTTAACATTATAAAAATATTAAACATTTAAAAATGTTAAAGTTGTTTAACATATAAAAATCTTTAACATGTTTATGTTAAAACATTAAAATTAATGTTTTGAAACATTAAAAATGTTTTAACATTTTAGAATGTTAAAATACTTTTAATGTGATCAAAATTCTATAATTAAATTTTTATTTGAAAGTAATTAAGATATGTTTAACTTATTTCACAGACTTATAAACACAAAAATGTGTTTGTTATTGTTCTAGAGGCTGGAAGTCCAGAGCACCACTGTGGTCTTGTTTTAGTGGGAACTTCTTCCTGATTCATAGCTTGTGTTTTTTTTTTTTTTTTGTTTTGTTTTGTTTTTTTGGGTCACACCCGGTAATGCTCAGCGGTTTCTCCTGGCTCTGCACTCAGGAATTACTCCTGGTGCTCGGGGGACCATATGGGATGCCAGGATCGGACCCGGTCTGGCACAGACCGGCTGCGCAAGGCAAACGCCCTACCCGCTGGGCTATTGCTCTGGCCCCTAGTGTCTTTTCAATGGTTTCATCTGTTGGTTTATGGGGCCAGAAAACTCTCTTGAGCCTCTTTATAAGAGGATGCATTCCTTTCATGAGAACCCCATTCATTACTTAATTTGATCCCAAAGATCCCATCTCTTAAAACCATCAGGTTGGAGATTTGGCACTGGAACATGAATTTTGAGGAAACACATTCAGACCATAACATCTCTTCTTTTGCCTTTTGTGGAAATTTCATTCAAGTGACAATAAGGTCCAAGAATAGGAATTTTGACAATGTAACCAAACAAGGGTTTTTAACTCTGAGGGAAAAATAAATTTCAGTGTAACAGGAAATAATAGGAATTAATATATTTTCAGTAAGTTAATATGTATTGTTAATATATATGAATAATATATTTTTAAAAATTAATATATTTTCAAGAAATTAATATACTTTCAATATCTTAATAGAAATTACTGTGTTTTTAAAATATTTAAGTTAATTTTGAGGAGAGGGCTTACTCCTTTCTCAGTATTTATAGCCCACTGCCAGAAATTGCTTAGGAAGTCTCCAGATCCCACATGCAAAGTCCAATGAGCCACATCCCTTGCCCTGTAATTTTATTTTTTGGGGAACAGATTTGCTTCCCAATCAGTCCCCAGAAGACTGGGCAGGGTCAGGGCCCTCCCAGTGATTCTTGGTCAGCTGTATCCATGGTTCAGTGTGAGGCATTGTTCAATCCCTGAGCATCAGTGACCAGTGATAAACAAAACCACTGCTACCATAGCAAAGTTTCGGGGTGTCCAAGAACACACCTGGTGATGCTCAGGGTCCTCTAAGTCTATATCCAGTGATGCTGAGGTGACTGGTGCCTAGGATAGGACTGGGATTGACTGTATAAATGGTCTATGCCTGTCTTTTCAGTTTCCATAATTTAATTATAGGAAAGACAGACAGACATGTCTGTCTCTTCAGTTTCCCATAATTTAATTTTTTTATTGAGCACATAAGTAGCCAGCCTGGCTGGACCTCCTGCTCCTTCTGTCTTCCTGTGGCCGCCATCACAGCAGCTCACGCTCCTTCTGAAACCGAAAGTGTGGCTGGTCTCTCTGGGTCTCTGAGGGGTGACCCCCAGAAGGGAAAGTGCAGCTAGCAGAGGGCTAGGGAGGAGGGGGCGTGTGCCTGCTGTGAGCCCACCTCCAAAGGGTGTGGCCGCGCCGACAGGAGCTGCACCTGGTTGGCGGGTCTGGTCCTCCGTCTGTCAGGCCATCTGTCCTCTGCAGGGGCCCTGTGGCCAGAATTAACAGAAAGTCGTCGCCCGGCAGCCTGACGACTGTTTCCTTTTATTCAAACCGCAGAGCCGGAGTGTTGAGTGCTCTGTTAGTTGCTCTCAGAGGCGCTCGGCCTGCGGATGGGGCCGGGCCCAAAGGTCTGCGGGCAGCCTCAGGCCCGGTCCAGGGCCTCCTCCTGGAGCACAAGAGGCATATTCAGTGCCACAGGCTCACGCTTCACTGGTCTTTTATTTTTTAATGGAGAAATGACAGGAGGAAGGAAGGGACAGTGAACGTGACTCTGCCTAGTCCCTGTGTGTGTCCATTGTTTCTGTCTGTTTGGGGGCTACAGTTAGCGATGCTCAGGGCTTACTCCTGGCTGACGGTGGGGATCCTGTGGGATGCTGGGGTTGAATCTGGGTCAGCAGGTGCAAGGCCAACCCCAACCGCTGTGCCACCACCGCCCCGGCCCTTCGCGCTCTGGCCTGGGGATGTTGGTGTCTGACTCGGACGGAAGCCTGTGACATGTGGGTCTCTGCTCACTCCATCTTCGCCTCAGTGCTTGTCCCAGGGCTGGGGAGGTGGCCCGAGCGGCAGGGCACATTCTAGAAGGCCTGAATTGGAACACCTGGTGCTGCACAAGCCCCAACTGCTCCTGGTGATGCCCTGGTGGGCCCACAGAAGTGCTAGTGTGGCCCCTACAAAGAGATGAAAGACGGGGACCAGCACAGTGGGAAGGGTGTTTGCCTTGCATGTGGCCAAGCCGGGTTCCATCCCCACTATCCCATAGGTCCCTGAGCACTGCCAGGAGTGGTTCCTGAGTGCAGAGCCAGGAGTCACCCCGAGCATCTCCAGGTGTAGCTAAAAAGCAGAAACAGAAGTTGGTTCCAGAGGTATTTTTTTTCCTCCTTGGGATAACTACAAGAGTGTGCTACCTGCATGGCAGAGCCTGGCAAGCTACCCGTGTCGTATTTGATATGCCAAATACCATTAACAATTATAGACCTCATTCCCATGACCTGATGGAATGGTTTGAGGCTCTTTATGTTCCTGAAGCAAGCAGGTGCCCTTGGGCTCTACTTGCATGAGACAGGACATATGGAGATGTTATTGGTGCCCGCTCGAGCAAAACGATGATGAACGGGAAGACAGTGATACAGTGATATAGTGAACCCGCGCTTTGGTTGGCTGCAGCCTTTGCTGTCTAGCCGGAGGGAAGATGCTTCTCCCGCTCACAGTTCAGAAAGAGACACTTTGGATTTGGGATACTTGGATCTTGAATCGACCTTTGGTTATTATGCATCCAAAACCCACTGACCACTGCCAAGGTTTTCCCATATTTAATCTGGGGTCGTGAGTCACAGTGTAAGAAGCTGTGAAGGGTCCTCACATTCCCTGCCGTCCCTACTGGCCTTCCCGCTATCCCCTGTGGACGGTCTCCGCTGTCCCTACTGGCTTTCCCACATCCCTGTGGACAATCCCTGTGGACAATCCCTGTGGACAGTCCCCTCTGACCCTGCTGCTTCTCCTCTCAGCTTTGTTGCCAGAGAAACCACAAAGCGAACCCTTAAGAAACCACAGCCCAAACCCTTAAGACCATGAGAGCCAGCAGGGATGGCCCAAGTGCGGGTGCCCGTAGCCATCCCCGCAGCCCTCTTGAACATTATCCCCCACTCTCAGAGCACCTGACCCTTTCACCTGTCCTCCTCCTAGCTCCCAACAGCCATTTATCTGTTTCCTGTCTCCGGGAGCTCCTGCGTTTCCCCTCTACGGGGACACAGGCCCTTTGTAAGGGGCTTCTTTACAGCCCACGATGCTCTCTGGGTCTTCCGTGTGCTCCACACTCTCTTTCTGTCATTTGTTTATTGTGGTGCTGAGGGTCCTGTGTGCTGGGCTGGAGCCTCCCACTAGGCTGAGGTCTGTCTCCGTCATAGTCCAGGCTGAGCCCCTTCACCTGCCGCGGCCATCGGGGTCGAGATGGGAACTGCTGGGAGGGCTCATGTGTGGCCAGAGTTGACTGCGTCGGGTTGTCCTGACTCACATGCTCAGCTGTGGGCTCTTTCCAGGGGTCCATAGCCCTTGCCTTTTCCACCCGCGAGTGGGGGTGAAGTGCTTTCCTTAGGGAAAAATGTGAATGATAGAGACAGCACAGCACGGAGGGCGTTTCCAAGGCACGAGCCCACCCGGGTCTGATCCTCGGCATCCCATAAGGTCTGAGGACCCCCAGGAGTAATTCCTGAGTGCAGAGCCAGGAGTCACCCCTGAGCATCGCCGAGTGTGACCAAAAAAAGAAGCAAAAAGTAGCTTTCCTTTGCATTTTGTTCTTCTACGCCTGCTGCTGGGGCCCATCCCAAGGTTTCGCAGTGCGAGATGAGATGAGCTGTCCCGAGCTGTCCCGAGCTGTTCCAAGCTGTTCTGAGTTGTCCCAAGCTGTTGCCTGGGCCTCTGCCACACATGCCCTGTGGCTGAGTAGCGTCTGAGTTAAGGACTACTTGTTTTCTTGTTTTTGTTTTGAGACTGCACCCCGCAGTGCTCAGGGCTTACTCTGTGCTCAGGAATTACTCCTGGAAGACCTCGAGGGGCATATGGGTACGCGGGATCAAGCCTGGGTTGGCTGTGTGCAAGGCACACGCCCTTGAGTACATTTATTATTATTATTATTATTATTATTATTATTATTATTATTATTATTTTGAGTTTTGAGGTGACTGCTAGAGTATCCCACCCGCACGGCAGAGCCTGGCAAGCTACCCATGTCGTATTTGATATGCCAAATACCAGTAACAATTATAGACCTCATTCCCACGACCTGATGAAATGGTTTGAGGCTCTTTATGTTCCTGGAGCAAGCAGATGCCCTTGGGCTCTACTAGCATGTGACAGGACATATGGAGATGTTACTGGTGCCTGCTTGAGCAAATCGATGATATATGGGAAGACAGTGATACAGTGATATTGAGGACATAGGAATCATAGTTCGGCTGCAAATTGAACATCGTAATACCATTCTTTGTCTTTCAGTTTGAATGTCACATCTTATACTCTGTACTGTCAATTTCAAGGATCAAGAGCTGGTGTGAGCTATTGGATATGTTCTATTCAAATCCCAGATACATGTGAAGGGATTTAATTCAGGTTCAACAGTTGCAAAGAAATTTTTGCTGTGAATTCTGGGAAAGAAATTTTCTTTCCTCTTTCTTATTGCCTTTGAGAAATGCTTGCTCTTTCTCTGCAGGCTATGGTCTGAACATGCCAGATTTCAAACTGTTCCGTGGATAGGAGCCAACCATAAGGCTAAAGCTAATTCACCTATTAACCTAGAGCTGGAAGGAAAATATAAGCTTCAAAAATATATTTTATTTATTTTTATTTTTTAGCTTAACTTCATGGGTCTTCATTTAATGGGTGTGTTATGGGACTAAACTTGTTCATTGTTATTACTGACACTATCTCTTAGTTCTCGAGGGTGGCGCTGAAAGAACCAAGAACATCATGCAACAATTAGAATGGGAAGGAATGGGAGTGAAGATAGACGGTCGGCAACTACACCACCTCCGCTTCGCTGATGACATTGTTCAAATAACACCAAACATTAGCCAAGCGGCACAAATGCTGGCTGACTTTGACCGAGAATGTGGAAAGATAGGTCTACAGCTAAATCTAAAGAAAACTATGTTCATGAAGAATGAACTAGTTCCAGAGGCCCCATTCACTCTCAATGGAACAAACATCTCTGAATGCAGCAGTTATGTGTACCTAGGTCGAGAAATCAAACCTGAGCTGCAGAGGAGGAAGAGAGCAGCATGGAATGCCTTCAAAGGCATCAAAGAAATAGCTAAAAGGACAAAGAACCTCCGGCTCCGGGAAAATCTCTTTGACTCCACCGTTCTCCCTGCATTAACATATGCCTCAGAGACCTGGGCCCTACAAAAGCAGGATGAGAATGCTATTCGGGTCTCCCAGAGAGGCATCGAAAGAGCTATGCTTGGAATATCACGCCTCACTCAAGTGAAAGAACGAATCCGGAGTTCTGACCTCTGTCGCTATTCCAGAATCAGGGATGCAGTCTCGTTTGCCAAGGCATCGAAAATCAGATGGGCTGGACATGTAATGCGATTTGGAGACGACCGCTGGACTAGAGTCATTACCGACTGGATCCCACAGGATGTCAAAAGATCACGTGGCCACCCATCTACAAGATGGTCAGACTTCCTTATAAAGACCCTGAAGGAACGGTTTGAGGCTCTTCATATTCCTGAATCAACCAGATGCCATTGGGCTACATTGGCACGTGATAGGGTCCAATGGAAATGTTACTGGCGCCCGCTCGAGCAAATCGATGAATAACGGGATTCAAGTGATCAAGTGATCTCTTAGTAGCCTTTGGAATAAATTTTCTATTTATATTTTATAAAGTAGTACTACTTTAAAAGCTTAATAAATTCTATTCTACTTTATATAACACTTGATTTCTATAAAGAATTGCTGTATTCTTTAATCAACCCTCACAAGTTACTCATTAAAGCATTAAATTTACCCTTTCTGTATGGCTTGTGAGGAAACTGAGCACTCAAGTTTTTGCCTTAAAACATGGGTAAAATTAAAGGCTGAGAGAAGAAAATAGTCCTCCCCCCTTTAGGATTTATATCTTTCAGTACAAATCAAATCATTTGGAAAGATCAAGCCATTGTAAAAACAAGCTACATCTGCTTAGATTAGACATCACAATAAAAGGAATGGTATCCATTTTCATTGCTTCACTTGGGCTCCACATTCTTTCAGAAAAACTAAATAATGAAGTCCTTCAGCCCTGTCTGATTCCACCTTGTGTCTTTATCCGAAAGAAGTGTAATTCTTCTAATGGTGCTGGAATGGAAAACTGGAGGAAGAGTTCAGTGGAAAAGTACATACCTTATCTGTATAGAGGCCCAATTTTTTGACCCTAGCACCCCACCTACCCATATTGTTCTATGTATCCTGTTGATTGTGAAACAAATCAGAGAACGACCTAAAAATTAGTAGCTTACGAACAATTAGTCAAATCAATGTTGAAATACCTCTAGTTACTTCATAATTTGCATACCCTTATAGCTATTTATAAAAAGAAATAAATAGCTCCTTTATTTTTTACAGTGTATTTACAAGCCTTGACATATAAAATCTAAATTTACATGCAAATTTTATTTTCAATTATATTTTCATTATATTGTCTAAAACTTGTTATTTTGAAAATAATTATAGATTTTTTTGTCTCTTAGCCAAATTACTTTGAAATTATAGTCAAGTGTAAAATGTCCCCATATGCTCAATTATATTTTTTAAATATTGCATTTAACTTTGAGGCACCTCTTAAATCCATACTTCTTACAATCTTTGTAAAAATTTAATTTATATTTATCAGAAATGTTTGCATATATATTTACTTTCTACATCATAAGCAAATGCATAATTAACATTTTCCACATTAGAACCGTAAAACAATTTAAAAATTTTAATTAAAAACTTTAAGTTCTTATTTACTATGAAAATAACTTTGATTTTCAGCAGGGAGTGTACCTGCGCAAAGTAGCACTGATTAGTAAAACAGGTAGAAAGACATAAAGCTTTAAAATTCTAAGGCTTTGTTTTATCTAACTAGCAACACGTATTGTTTCCAAACTTTTCATCATGATACCATTTATATCACTATCAATGGTATTAAATTTAGAAAATTTAGTGTAATGCTTCATTTATTTTTGTACTGACCAAAGTGAGCTCAGGATGCTCGGGAGATCATCTGTGATTCTTGGCCAATAGGCCCGGTGCAAAGTCTAAGATGTGATGCTACTAGGGGTTGCTGATGTCTTGTTTTCTTCTAGCCTAAAGGGCTGCACTGTTGATTCATGGGGCCAGTAATACATCATATGACACATACATACTCACACATACACACATATACGTGTATATATAAGCAGCACACACATACACTTTAAAAATCACTTGTAGGACTGGAAGGGCTGAAGAGATAATATGGGGATAGGGTACTTGCCTTGCATGTGTCTAAGCCTGGTTCAAGGACCAGTATCCTATATGGTCCCCCTGAGCAACACCAGGAGTGATCTTTGAGTATAGAGCTATGAGTAAGCCCTGTGTACAGCTGGGTGTGACCCCAAAACAAAATCCAAACCAAACCTAAACACCGAAATATGACTCTAATATATGTGAAATGCTGTGTAGAAAAATGATTATTTCAGGGGTAAATATTTAATAAGCTAGTTTAGGATGTGAAGTAAGAGTCTTTATAAGTCATGGAACCGCAAAAAAGATTTGTTACTTTCTGGAACTTTATTGCTTTCTTTGTATATTATTTTGGGCGCATGCATGGTGTTCAGGGCTTACTTAAGGCTCTATGCTCAGGGATCACTCTTAGTGCTGCCCTGGGGGATCATATATGGGGCTGGGGATAAAACCCAGGTCAGATGCAATAAAGGAAAGCACCTTACCAGCAGGACTCTCTCCAACCCAAGGAACTTTAAGGGATGGTGATGATGATAATGATGAACTGTCGTTGCCATGCTCAATGGAAATACTTGGTGATGGTCTGGGATCGGGAACCAGGCTCTGTACTGGGTGAGGAGGGGTAAGATCATCATCATCCTCTGATGCTTGGTGCGAAATGGTATTGTAGATAAAATCTAGGGTCAAATATATGAAGCATATACACTCTACTGTGAGAGGTGTATCTCGGATCTAGTGCTTATTAAAGGGAGGGTTTTTTTTTTTCTTTTGGGTCACACCTGGCAATGCTCAGGGGTTACTCCTGACTCTGCACTCAGGAATCACTCCCGGTGGTGCTCAGGGAACCATATGGGACGCCAAGGAGCTAACCCAGGCCAGCATTGGCCGACCACGTGCAAGGCAAAATCCACCTGCTGGGCTATCGCCCGGCCCCAAAGGGAGGTTTTCTTTATCCAAGTGGGCAATGATAGTTTGGAGCTGCTGTGACTGGGACAATAGAAGTTTTGGGATTTAGAAAATGCTTAGGGGGTAAAGACATGAGACAAAGTAACTGAATCCCACTATAGACAGAACAGAAATTTCTAATGCGAATAGTCTCTCTCTCTCTCTCTCTCTCAGCTCTCTCTCTGTCTCTCTTTGCTCTATGGTATGTAATGTGACTTTAATAAACAATCATTAAAGCATCATGGATAAATAAAAAATTCAATTCCATTTACCATGAAAATAATATTGATGTTTTTAATGTTGGAGAGGATAGAGAGCACAGAATATATTCTTTGTAGAAAATAAGTTGTTTATTTTTAATGCACCTATCCTCTTACTCAGTAATATCACTTGATCACTTGAAATCCCATTATTCATTGATTTGCTTAAGTGGACGCCAGTAACATCACCATTTGACCCTATCACGTGCCAGTGTAGCCCAATGGCATCTGGTTGCTTCAGGAATGCATAGAGCCTCAAACTGTTCGTTCAGGGTCTTGACGAAGAAGTCTGACTATCTTGTAGGTGGTCGGACATGCGAACTTTTGACATCCTGTGGAATCCAGTCAGTAACTGCTCTGGTCCAGTGGTTGTCTCCAAATCGCCTTACATGTCCCGCCCATCTGATTTTCAATGCCTTGGCAAACGAGACAGTGAGGCTGACTCTGGAACAGCGATGGAGGTCAGAACTCCGATTCCTTCTCTCACTTGTGTAGGCGCCATATTCCAAGCATAGCTCTTTGGATTCCTCTTTGGGAGACCCGAATAGCATTCTCATCCTGCTTTCATAGAGCCCAGGTCTCTGAGGTGTATGTTAATGCAGGGAGAATGGTGGGGTTGAAGAGATGTGCCCGGAGCCGAGGTTCTGTGTCTTTTTCTCTGTTTCTTCGTTGTTTTTGAAGGCATTCCATGCCACTCTCTACCTCCTGCGCAGCTCAGGTTTTAGGCCTTTCATCATGTTGACTTCTTGACCTAGGTACACATAACTGCTGGATTCAGAGATGTTTGTTCCATTGACAGCGAATGGGGACTCTGGAACTAGTTCTTTTCACATGAACATAGTTTTGTTGAGATTCAGCTGTAGACCTATCTTTCCACATACTCGGTCAAAGTCAGCCAGCATTTGTGTCACTTGGCTAATATTTGGTGTTATTTGAACGATGTCATCAGCGAAGCTAGGTGGTATAGTTGCTGACCGTGTATCTTCACTCCCATTCCTTCCCATTTTAATTGTTGCATGATGTTCTCAAGGGTGTCGCTGAAGAGTTTTGGTGAAATGGTATCACCCAACTGAACCCCTCTTTTGACATCAATGATCACTTCCTTGTAGAATAGTGAGATCCTGGTGGTGAATCCATAATAAAGCTCATGAAGGATCTTGATGTATTGGGCTTAAACGCCCTGTTTGGCTAGGGCTTCGATGACTGCTTCAGTCTCCACAGAATCAAAGGCTTTCTTTAAATCAATGAGCGTGAGACAGAGCACATTTTTTCTTTTTTGCCTCTTTTTGGATCACACCTGGCAATGCTCAGGTTTTTATCCTGACTCTACACTCAGGAATCACTCCTGGTGGTGCTCAAGGGACCATATGGTATGCTGGGGATTGAATCCGGGCCGCTATAGCTGGCCGCATAGAGCAGCATCTTAAACTCCCTACAAACCTCAATGAGTTTGGTTACCGTGTGGGTATGGTCAATTGTGCTGAATTCTTTTTGGAAGCCAGCTTGCTCGCATGGTTGTCCTTCATCTAATGTTCTGCCAATCCTGTTCAGGATGAGTTGAGTGAACAGCTTGTAGATGTCGGACAACAGGTAGATGGGGGATAGTTGCCAATGTTGTGAATGTCTCCCTCCAGAACAGTAGAACTGTCCTGCTGGTTTTCCTTTTGGGGAGGCACCTTTCATTCAGACAGGTAGCATGTGAAGAGCTGAGCCATTGATGAGTACTGACGGCAGATCTTCAGGTGTTCAGGTCTGACTTTGTCTGGGCCAGGTGCTGTTCCCTTCTTTACCGACGAAATGGCATGCTGGATTTCAGAAGGGAGAACATTGTGTTGACATATCCATCCTGCAGATTTTCAATACATAGGATATATATATTTTATGTAGTAAATATCTGAGATCTAAAGGTCTAGTTTAAGAAAAATAGTTGAATAAATTGCATATTCATAAATCTACGTGCTACTAAACTTAAAACAGAATCCATTAATTTTTTGCATATTGACCTTGAGAGACTTTATAATATGCTACACTGAAACAGTAAGCTGTAAGTTCAGATGTAATGCATAATTTTGTCATTGATAAAAATGAAAAGTTCTATTTATCCACTTAAATTTATTTTGTTTCTTCATGAACATTAAACAGATATGGAAGCATTATATTTGCAAGCTTATGTGTATAGTATTGAAGATGGGAAAAGGAATAGCAATATCGTTTTAATATGTTTTTATATTCTTTGACTAACTGAAGTGAAAATAAAATAAATAAAAACTGAAAATGTATGTAGATGGGCAGCATG